>CM024622.1:1932712-1996274 GCA_014182585.1 Eucalyptus coolabah | reverse complement strand
GGAAGTACCCCTCATTGGCAATACTTTCAAAAAAATATGATCGCCCACCTTAAACTCCAACGGTCTACGACGTTTGTCTGCACAGTCTTCCGATGACTCTAAGCGATCTTTAGTCTGTCTTGGATAATCTGAACTGCCTCCAAAGATTGCTATACCAACTTTGGCCATGTGATTTTTCACTCACCAACCTTGTCCCAACAAAGCGGAGTTCTACAGGGTCTCTCGTACAAAGCCTCAAATGGTGCCATTTTAATGCTCGTGCGATAGGCCGTTGTTGTAGGCAAACTCAACCAAGTGAAGTTGCTCTGCCTAACCGCCTTTAAAATCTATGACTCAGGCTCGTAACATGTCCTTAAGCGTTTGGATTGTCCTTTCTGATTGACCGTCCGTCTAAGGATGGTACGTCGTACTATACTGCAGTTTCGTCCCCAAAGAAGATTGCAAACATTTCAGAAAGTTGTTATAAACTTAGGATCACGATCGACGTGATCGTCACCGGAACTCCATGAATGCGTACAATTTGACGCACATACAACTCTGCATTCCTATCTAACGTGAAATCCTTCCACACGGTAATAAAGTGAGCTGACTTTGTCAATCTGTCAACCACTACCCAAATCAAGTCATTTCCTCGCTGACTCCTTGGCAACCCCATCACAAAATCCATGGTAATGTGTTCCCACTTCCACTCAGGAATCTCAAGAGGTTGCAATAGTCCATAGGCTTACAATGCTAAGCCTTTACCTGCTGGCACGTCAAACACTTAGCCACGTGCTTTGCAATGTCCGGCTTCATACCATTCTACCAGAAGTGTTGCTTTAGATTCTGATACATTTTCGTATTGCCAGGGTGGATGCTATAGTTACTACGATCAGCTTCCAACAAAACCGCTTCCTTAAGTTTTGCATCATCCTGGGAACGCACAATCGTCCCCGAAACCTCAATGTCCCATCCTCGAACACTTGAAAGTCTGCTTTTCTCTTTGCCTGATCCATCTGCAGATCTTAAGAACTTCGGGATCCATTGCTTGTGCACTTTTTATCCTACTTTGCACCTCGGGCTCTACCTTGAGAGTGGCCATTAGACTAGCAAGATGGCCAACCTCAATTTTGAAATCTGATTCCCTGACTCCTTCCAAAAGAATCCATTCTTGTACCATCATCTGAGCAATTGTCAACTTTCAACTGAGCGCATCTGCCACTTTATTCGCTTCCCTGGATGAAACGAGAATCTTGCAATCGTAGTCCTTAAGAAGTTCCATCCATCGCCGTTGCCTCATGTTCAACTCTTTCTGAGAGAACAAATACTTCAAACTTTGATGATCCATAAAAATCGGAAAATTTTCCCCACACAAGTAATGTCACCAAATCTTAAGTGCAAAGATGATCGCCGCTAATTCCAAATCATGCATCGGATAGTAAAGCTCGTGAGGCCTTAACTGTCAAGATGTGTATGCAACCACCTTGCCATGTTGCATTAACCCGCAGCCTAGTCCTTTATACAACGCGTCACTGTAGATTTTGTACCCACCAGGACCAGACAGTATTGTTAAGACAGGTGTAGTAGTCAATTTACCCTTGAGCTCTTGAAAACTATGCTTGCACTTGTCCATCCATTCAAACTTCTTTTCATTCTTCAGCAATTGAGTCATCAACATAACTATTACTGAAAACTTCTCTACGAAACGTCTATAATTCCTAGCCAATCCCAAGAAACTTCAAATTTCTATCACCGACGTAGGTCTTGGCCAGTTCATGACCGCTTCCATCTTAGTCGAGTCAACAGAGATCCTTTCACCTGAAATTACATGCCCTAGAAAAGCCACACGAGATAACTAAAACTTGCACTTGCTGAACTTAGCGTAAAGCTCATGCTCTCTCAAGGTCTACAGTACTGATCTTAGGTGTTTCTCATGATCCTCGGGACTCCTCGAGTATACCACTATGTTGTCAATGAACACAATCACGAATTGGTCCAAATACTTATTGAACACCCAGTTCATCAAGTCCATTAAGGCTGTAAGGGCGTTCATCAATTCAAATGGCATTACAATGAACTTGTAATGACCATAGCGTGTCCTAAACGTTGTTTTCAATATATCCTCCTTTCTAATCCTCAACTTGTGATAGCTTGTCCTTAGGTCTATCTTGGAGAATACCGAGGCTCCTTGAAGTTGATTGAACAAATCATCAATCCTTGGCAACGGATACTTATTCTTGATGGTCACATAATTGAGCCGTCGGTAGTCAATGTAGAGATGCAAAGACCAGTCATTTTCCTTACAAATAGTATCGGCGCTCCCTAAGGGGATGCATTAGGACGAATGAATCATTTATCCAGCAACTCTTGCATCTGCACCTTCAGTTCCTTCAATTTTGACAAAGCCATCCTATAAGGCGCCTTAGAAATTTGTTCAGTCTCAGGGGCCAACTCAATCATAAACTCAATTTCCCTCTCTAGAGGTAATCCCTGCAATTCCTCTGGAAATACATCCATGTACTCTTGTACCACTGCAATATCCTCCACCCTCGATCCTTCTATCAACGTGTCTAGCACCAATGCCAAATACCCTTGGCATCCAGATTCCAGCAACCGAGTCACTTCAAGTGACAAAATCAGAGGAACGGAGGGTCCCCCTCGATTCCTACAAACTCAAAACTATCACCCATTCTTTTGGGTAAAATTGATGTCTTTCCATGACGATTCACCGAAGCTCGTTGCTTGGTGAGCCAATCCATGCTAATTATGACATCAAAGTCATACATTGCTATTGTAATCAAATCAATGACTTCCTTGCGATTGCCCACAACTAACTTACAGCCAGAACAACCTAACTCAGACAATATCTTATCCTTAAAATGAGTAGAAATACTATAAATCACTCCCAATGGTTTGAGACTTAACAAAACGATTAGCAACAAAAGAATGTATAACACCACGATCAAAAAACGCATAAGCAGCATGATCATGCAAGGATACCATACCTGCGATAACGGCAAGCGAGTCCTCTGCCTCCCCTTGGGTAACGGCATACACTTGTCCTTTCGCTGAGGGTCTACCTTGGTTGTTTGGCGGCGCGTTCCTAGTAGGTCGTGCTCCCTACATCGATGGCAAGATCGTCCTCATAGGCCTATTCGGACAATTCGCCACTCGGTGGCCCTACTGACCAAATCCGTAGCAAGCTCCTGTCATAGAAGGACAAGGGAGATTTCCATGCTTCCTTCCACACAACCGACAGACTCCCATGGCATTGGGTGTCGGCTTCCCCACATAGTTATTCTTGTTAGGTGGGATGGGATTCCTTCTTCCCATCATCAGTCTCTTTCCAAATTGATGATTGTCTCAGTTAGGCGCGAACCACATGCTAGATGCGGTCGCCCTCTCTATCATGTTCTTCTCTAACATCTCCACCCTCTCATACATCTCATCAAAGCTCTTCAAATTTACGAGCACCAGCTGGTCTTTCAACTCCAGCTTTAGGCTGTCTCTAAACCGTCTCGCCCTATCCATAGGGTCCTCTACCAACCTCAGCGCATACTTGGCCAACTCGGCGAACTTTGCCTTATACCGATCCATGGACATCTAATTTTGGCGAAACCATTGGAACTCTGCCATCTTCAACTCTCTCTCACTATCCAAGAAGTACTTCCCATTGAAAGCCTCACAGAAGGCACCCCAAGTCTGAGCTATGCCTTTAAGGAACACTCTTCCTTGAGTGACTTCCCACCACGTACTAGTGTTATCTTGAAGCTAATAAGCCGCCAAAAGCACTCAATCTTCCTCTGAACACCTAAGCACTGTGAAGGTCTTCTTGATATCACTTATCCAAAGGGTCACCGCCTTAGGGTTGCCCACACCATTGAACCTCAGTGGCTTAAGTCTCAGGATCTGCTCTACTAGCTTGTGCATCGATCTCTCACAAGCCTCTCCTCTCACTAGGGAACCTCAGGGACGTTAGCAAGAGCAACAGGAACAACCTGCTGTCCTAAAAAAGCCTTTAACACCAACAGGATCCCATCTAATCTGGGATCCTCTTGCGCTCTACCTCTACCATTGGTCTGACCAGTCGCAACCCTACACCTAAGGGCTCTCTGCTTAGATTGCTCATCACTCAGGACACTCACTGGTCTTGCTTTCCAATTCCAACCAAAAATTAGAAACTACGAGCAACCCCGCCACAACACAAGATCACACAAGCAATCACAAGCACGTAGAATAAAAGCCATCCCTATCTCACTATCCCGAAAACCTCACGCACCTTATCACTCTAGGTCTTAACCTGCTCGATACCAAAACGGACGAGGATATCACGCCCCGAACCTCGAGCGTGCAATAACCCCGCCTCACGGTCGATAAAAAGCGACGTCCTAGGACTTGTTGACAATCATTCATTTTAATCTTTTATTATGAGCAAGCGGAAGACGAAACATCCCTAGTCCAATAGACAATGAAACAATCAATTAGGGATAGAGGGATGAACAACAATAATAATAGCGACTACTCGCTGATACATCTATAATGGATTAACCAACAGATGATCGTTTTCAAAATTACAAGCCCACCATAGGGGCCGATCTAACCTCTAAGCTAGACCAAAAAAAGAACTAGGCCAGGCTAATCCATTTATACAAAAATGAACCCTTGGGTTCAACACCCCTATTACTCAAACCCATCGGACTTAGGCTCCATTCGGTCGATCATTGATGGAGCAGGGGCAAGATTCTCCATTGCATCGACGGATGCGCCATTCTAAGGGCCTGAAAATGGTTATACAAACCAATGAGATAAAATTTCAGCGAGTTCTCCCCCTAAGCTCCGGTTAGAATACCAACTCAACTCGTGTATCTCTTCGAACCACCCTCAAGCAGCCAACAACCAACAATTGGTAACAGCTAGGGTCAACCAACAATCAAATAGTTAATTCGCATGCAACCTTACCCGGTATGCCATACCCTACACGTTATATCTCAGCACGATGCACGCAATACACATGACCATTAGATGATGTAATTTATTAATCACACGAGTCGCGTCACAATTGATCTCACTTGGCCATTGCCACACCCTGCACATTATCAATTCATGCATGCGTACCATACACAATATGATCATCTCATGCATAATCGGAACCAATGATGCAATACTTCTCACACGCACTTCATCGACACATGGTCCAATTATTACTATCATCCCCCAGACTCCTGCCGGGGCGGTGGGTATTTCAACTATGACCCCCCAGACTCCTACTGGGGCAGCGGGTATTTCACTATCACCCTTCGAACTCCTGCCAGGGTGGCGGCGGGTATTGCACTATTGCCCACCAAACTCTTGTCGGGGTGCGGGTTAAATTTAGTGATCATGCAAGCATATCATCACAACTCACTTATTATCTTTGCATTAGCTAATGAACACATGCTTGCAATTAAAATTTCAAATCATTCTCTCATAAAAGCGGTCCATTTCTAGTGTCCCCTGGACAAATTATTTTCCCGTTTTGTTAAAACCATATAATTTAGGCAAATGTCAATGCAATGACACATCCCATGCACCTCATATGATCAATACACATGAAACAAGGCAATTTTTCACTCCCGGGTGAACAATACCCCTTGAACTATGCACGTGAACAGTGCACTAGAATAGTGAAATTTCAGAATTCAATATCTAATAAATTAAATTCAGAAATTAAGCAAAATCTTAATAAAAACAAACAACCAATTAATTAAGACAAAACAAGCTTAATTAACACAAACTGCAATTAATTAGCAAAAAGCAATATTAGCCTAAACTAATGTTAACCATCTTTCTAACCACCTATCTTAGGGCTAATACAACTTAATTAAACCCCTTAAACTAGCATTAGTCCTAATTAAACCAACCCTAAGCAAGTTTAGGCACTAAAGGGAGGTTTAGGAGTTAAACTCACCCGTTAAGTGGGTTGAAGACGGGGACGTGACAGTGGCGATGAAGGCGACACATGGGGACCTCTCTCACAACGATCCAAGGCGGTCTCGGGGCTGGAACAACAACCACAACCTCTGCTTCTCTCTGCAACTCTCAAAAACTGACTACCAGAGGAGAAACAGAGCTAAACGGGCTGGCCGGAGCTTTGGCGAGCGAGTAGCCGGCAACCGGTGGCACCTGGGGCTCAAGGGGGAGTTGCTAGTGGCTGGGATGGGCGGAGGAAGGGTCAAAATGGGAGAAAATGGCTAAAAATACAAAACAATGTAAGCGAGGAGGCGGACCGATGAACTGGCGAGCGATTTCTTCCGGGTAAGCGGGTTGGCCGGCGGCTGCTCGGCAAGCGGCCAGGCTATTCCGTACAATTTGGACCTCATAGACAAGGTGATGGGTGGCACCGAGGTTGATTCTCACGGGAAGACAACTTTTAACTTGGGTTTCTAGAGAAAGGTCGGCTAGAGTAGAAACAGGAAGAAGAAGAAAACAAGAGAGAGAGGAGCTGTGACGGTTTGGGGATGAAGAAGGAGAGAGAGAGTGATGTGAGGGCTGGTTGTCAAGCCTCATTAAGGCCCTCACATGCTTGCTTCAAGTCCCCAAGCAAGTGACATCATCTTCTCTCTCTTCTTTAGCCTCCCTACAACTAAGGGCAAATTGGTCATTTCACTATGCACAATTCCCACTCTGCCCTTGGGCTGAAAATGATGAGTAGGCCTAAGAAATGGGCATGGAAATGAATAGGAACGAGCTCGAGAATTAGTTGGGCTTGAAAAGGCTAAAGATTGGACAATGGGCTTGGAAGGTGAAATTGATCGGTTAGGTCCAATGGGTTCACTTGCTTGTCTCGGCCTTCCATGGTGGCTGTCCCACCTTGGGCACAAGGCCCACATTGGCCTTGCCCAACCCACGTCCTCATAAGCTCGTTGCCTTAGTCCGTAAATCCCTTTTTCTATGGGCTCGGCTTAACTAGCACTATCAACTGTCGAAGTAGCATCTTCCGTAAGTTCGTCCCGGACATTCCCGAAAATTCGAAGTCCATTCTTGGATTCTCATACCATGTCAATTTCGCCCGAATGCCATTGTGGTACAACTCGAGACTAACTTGCGGCTTCGAGGATTCACACGTAATTGACTTGTGCCAAAACATGTTCAAGACATCTCGACATGTGAACGTCCTTGACTACATGAAATTGCGAAGGATAGATTCTTATTTCAAAGTACACAATTACCAAGAATCAACATAGGGTCGTTCGTGGGCTTGATAATAATAAACGGAATCATCAGTCGTCCTATTTTGTTTTGTCCGCAAATCAACTTCTAGTTGTCCTTGAAATCAGCATGCCTATCTACAGGATCGTCCTCACGCAAGTCTCACGGTCAAATCATTTTCCCGGTGAAGTTCCTTAGTCACACGAGTTCTGTCCTCATTAGCCTTTCCCCTCAAGGTCAGTATCTCTGGAGTGATCAATTCCAAGTGAGATCAACCAACAATGCATTGATGAAATTCACGTTCATTTATCCCTCAAAGAGCTCGATTTTCAGGACGTCACAACATTCATCAACTTTAGAAACAATTCATACCGGCAAAAAGACATGTGACCAAAGTGAGTAAACCTGCACTTGGGAGCTCAAATTATGCACCTATTAGGGATGACACAATGGCTACCACCCTAAAAAGAAATAAACATTTGATGTCTCATAATGGCCCAAACATATTTTGTTATATCAATTCAAGTATGCCTATCCCTTAAAGGCTATACTTGACTATTCTCATAATGCCATGTATTAATAATTATATCCAAAACTACGAAGGTGATATAATTGGTCGACCAGTAATTACATGTAATAGATGTAAAACAACAATAGTCTTTCTTCGCACTCATGTCTCTCTCCACTTCGTAACAACCGCTTTCCTAGACACATCCCATAAAGCCATATCTATTCATAACCGTCGGTAACATGCTAAAGTGGCAACATTGATCTTTCACTTCAAGAACATAGTCGAAGTAACATAGGGTACAAAATGAGGTAAATTATAAATTACCTCAAGAGCTCACACGATGAGTAAATAGAGATAATTTCATTCACATTCTCTTATCAATGTGTGCAATGCACATATAGTATAAATTACATGCTATAGTAGACTCTCTTTCTATAAGAGCGTATGTCATTTATTAAATATATATACTATACGGATCTTTACCTAAACATAGTCATGTGCTTCTCACATACTCTAGTTTAACTCGAGTGCTATATCAGCTTGCTTTCTATAACGCCCAATCAAGTACTCGCATCCACCATCTTTTAGGCATACATGATTGTAGGACTATCATATGTGGGACTATCATGTTCAGTCTTATTATATATAAATCATAGACCTTATCTTGACTCCAATCAAGGTGACATTTTATGTAGTAAACTTGCTCTTCAACATTTATTTGTACATAACGTCTCATCTGAACGTACTAACTATAACACTTGAGGTAATTGCTCGTGTGAGAGAGAGCCAATCATTGCCTACTAACATACTTTTCAATAATATATGTGTGTTTGTGCTAGTCTCATAATGGATTTATACTCATTGATAAAACATCAGGTCACTAATAAAAAAACAAGCACAATACATATGTCCACATATACATAAACCAATGATCCTTTACAAGTAACACATATCATATTCTACGTAATCCTAGTGACATTCCATGGGTCAAAAATATGTCTCTAGGAATAGCCTTTGTAAATGGATCAGCAACCATTCTGTGAGTTGAAATGTATTGTAGAATTACTTCTTTATGCACTATTATATTTCGATGAAGTTGTTCTTTATGTTAATGTACTTCGTCCTTCCATGATACTTGGGATCTTTCACATAGAAAATGGCTGCTTGACTATCGCAATAAACTATTACTGGTATTGGAACCTCGGTGGCCCAGGTGGCTAAATTTTCCAAGAAATGTTTTAGCTATATTGTTTATTGCATTACGGCGAAACATGTAATAAATTCTGCCTCTATCGTAGACAAGGTCGTGCATGTCTGTTTCTTGCTATTCCAAGAAATTGCACCTCTATTGAGCAAGAATGCATATCCAGAAGTCGATTACGCTCATTTAGGTCTCCACCCCAATCAACATGTGAATAGCCTAATAGGCATAAATCATTCCCTTGGTAACAAAGTCAATAGTCCATAGTGCCTTTTAAGTATCTTAAGATCCTCTTCACTACTTTCCAGTGTGCTTGATTGGGATTTGATTGATATCGGCTCATCAATCTCACAACATAACATATATCGGGTCAAGTACACATCATAGCATACATCAAACTTCCGACCGCACTAGGATAAAGAACAGTTTCCATTACTTTATTTTCTTTTAGAGTCTTAAGACACATTTTAGTACTTAGGTTTTTACCTTGCATGACAGGAATATAAATGGGATTATAATGCTGCATATTGAAACATTCAAGAATCTTCATTATATAAGACTTTTGTGATAAAGTAAGGAGTTTCCTTGATTGATCTCTTTGAATTTTAACTCATAATATATAAGTAGCTTCTCCCATGTCCTTCATTTCAAAATTGGAGGACAACCATTCTTTTATAGTAATAATCAAAACCTTGTCATTCCTAGCCAATAAAATATCGTCCACATAAAGTGATGGAATCACAAATTTATCTTCACATTGCTTAACATATACATAGTGATCTTTTCGATCATCGTGAAACCAAAAGTCGTTATGGCTTGATGAAACGAAGATACCACTGTCTAGATGATTGCTTAGGGCCATATATTGAGCAATGAAGCTTGCAAACTTTATGCTCTTGATATTTAGCTATGAAACCTTTTGGCTGCTTCATATAGATTTCCTCATCTAGTTCTCCATTGAGAAATGCCGTTTTACATCCATTTGATGTAATTCAAGGTCCAAATATGCAACGATGGCTAGGATAAGAAGTATTGAGGCAAACCTTACAACCGGTGAAAATGTTTCCTCATAATCTATACTCTCTTGTTGAGTATAACCTTTTGCCACAAGACAAGCCTTATACTTTTTAATTAATCCATCCGCCCTTTGCTTAATTTTAAAAACCGATTTGTTTCAATGGCCTTGCGATTGGGTGGTAGATCAACCAAGTCCCAAATGTGATTTTCCTCATTGACTCCATCTTATATTCCAAAACTTTTCTCCATTCTTCCTTATCAGAGGATGAGAGAGCCTCTTGATTAATCTTAGGCTCGGCATCGTCTTTTTGAGCAATCATAAATGCTTCACCTTCAATCTCAAAGCGGCGATGAGAAATACTTTTATGATTACTTTTATTAAGGAAATCCCTTATGATGTTTTGAAGATGACAAAATACATCAAAGGCTACTAATGTGTTTAATGGTTGAGTAACAGACTATGTAGATGATAGAATATGTAAAGGATATTGTCCAAAGTCTATTATGAAGATTTCTAGACTTTAATGTCAAAGTCGAAGACTACCAGACTTTAGTGTGAAAGTCTGTTCTACATCGAAGTCTGTCAACTCTAACAAATTCCAGACTGAACGTGAATGAAGAACCAAAAGACAGACTCTATGCCGAAGCTGAACTTATTCAGACTATGTCCAGACCTTAAAGCTAAATCTGTTCAAAAGCAGATTATGTTCAGACTTATGTCCAGATTGTAAAAGTTTACTTTAGTTTGAAGACACTCAGACTTTACTTTAGATAGAACGTAGCAGATTTAGAACGAAGCAGACTCAGAACAAAACAACTTGACATAATGTAACACAAGCCCCAATCATATAACGTCTAATGATCTGGTTTGGATTCTACATCAAAATTGATTTAATTGACTCAATCTAATTGATTGACAATTAGATCTTGAAGATAAGAACTTTCTATATGGAGAAGCTCTACTTATGGAAACCAAGATTCTGTTTGCATGGGCGATCAGAATCAATTTGGGATTCTACTTTTGTCACTCAACGGCTACCAAATCTTTTAGATACAAATCTGTCCAATGGGTATATTGGAAGACGATTCTCTAAGTTACTGTCCAACGGCTAGTTTGGAAGTGGAGGAGTATTTAAGGAGATGAATGACCGATGAGCAAGTAAGAGACGAAGCGTAGAATTTATAATTCCAAAGTTTGAGCGACCTTCGATCATACACTTGTCTCTTATGAGCTTAACCGTTTGTGATCGTGAGAGAAATACCAAAATAGTGACTTAGTGAGATAGTTTGATCTACTAATAAGTGTTTGCACTCAAAGTTGTAATCTCTTATTGATTGCATAGTGGAATCCAACTAGAAGGCTATTAGCTTGGGAGAGTGGACGTAGGCTTGATCTAAGCCGAACCACTATAAACCTTGTGCTCTTATTCTCTTCCCTGAACTCCTTTATTTCGTTCGTAGTTCTTTTAACTGCTTTTGAGTCTAATATCGCTCAAAGTCTGCTACTCTTTAAACTCGCCAAAAGTTTGTTATTCTTCAGACTCGGTTTTAGAAGAAAATATTTCTACTGCTCTTTTCAAAAAATTTCTTCACACCTATTCACCTCCCTCTAGATGTTCATACTAGCACTTTCAATTGGTATCATAGCCAAATGATCGGTTTATAAAAGTGTTTTTACTTTTGAGTTAAAGATCTTTTATGACTAGTATCTGGGCACCAAAACTTATGGAAGGGCAAAGCAACACCAGACCACCATATTTTGATTGAAAGGAATACAACATTTAGAAGAACAAAATGAAGGCATTCGTAAGATCCAGAGATCCCTTGCAATGGGATGTTGTGGAAAAAGGAAACAATCCCACTGCTACGCCTACATCAAATAAGAGTGGCAAAGACAAAGAAACAAAAGCCCCTGCTCCTATGTCTCGGACGGAAATATCCAAAAGAGAAGTACTCGATGCAAAAGCCATTTATTCTTTATATTGCGCTTTGTCTCCTGCTAAATATAACATAATCTCTTCATATGAAACAACAAAAGAAGTTTGTGATAGACTTCATGTTACATATGAAGGGACCGATCGTGTAAAAGAGACAAAAGTAAACTCCCTGCTTGGCCAATATGAATCCTTCAAGATGAAACCAGGAGAGTCGATTGGAGATATATTCAATCGTTTTATAGAAATTGTAAACAGTTTGGCATATCAAGGTCATCCAATTTCTTCCTCAATGAAGGTCAACAAACTCTTGCGAGGTCTCTCAAAAGATTGAAACCATGTCAAGACCTCAATCCAGGAGACTAAGAGGATTATGCCACTCTCCGTTGATGAACCGATTGGCACTCTTTAATCCTACGAAGTGGAACAAATCGTTGATGAAGATCCCGAAGATAAGAAGTCCATCACTTTCACATCCAACGCTGATTCTGATGATATAGACTCAGAAAGTTACATGGACGACGAAGAACTTGCTTTTATAATCAAGAAATTCAAAAGGCTAACTAGAAAAGGAAGCAAATTCAGTGGAAGAAGACAATACAAGCAGAATGGGCAGAAAGGAACAATGAAAGAAGATGATGAGCAAGGAAATATATGCTTGATGGCATATTCGAAATCTGAGTTTGACTCGCATACGTACTTAGAATCAAAGTCGACTCAAACACAAGATTCAGATCCGATGAAAAAATTGAGGTAAGTCATTCAACAATTCCTATCAAAGTTTTTAAGTATATAAATGAGCTTTGCTCAAATCTCAAATCTTTTCTTAAAAGGATCTCCAAACTAAAAAAAAGGAGAATTCATGGCTTAGGCAATAGGATCTTTCTCAAAAAGAAAAGTTTGAAATTTTGCAAAAAGATTTTCTACAAACAAAAGAAAGTCGAAATTTATTTGTCAAAGAAAATGATTCTTTGAAGAAAGAATTTTCAAATATTTCGACAAGATTTTCAAATGGTTCAAAAACATTAGAGCATATCCTTTCCATACAAGTTCCTTACTATAATAAGTCGGGACTTGGTTTCAATAAGGAAAGTGATTCACTAATAGATTTTCCTAAAGTTAAGGAGAGAATCAAACAAAGACCTACAAAAACTTTTTACAGAAATCATTTTGAAAAAGTCTTTGTAAAACCTATTGGTCGAAATGCTCTCAAATGTTCAAAATGCAACAGCTTAGAATATTTCGAGAAAAATGTCCTAAAGTCCTGGAGACCTGTTAAGAAAGATTTGATAAAAACAACATACTCTACTAACTCTTATGGACCTAAGAAAAATGGGTACCAAAGAAAAGATGAGCTGTTTTTGCAGGATAAAAGAAGAAAGAAGAAAGAGAATTTGGTAAGGAAGGTAAAGTTTTTAATTTTATTTGGGCACATAATCCTCTTTATGCTTGATATTCGATATATCCTTGGTTGATTTAGACTTTATAATAATCATATTCTTTGATTTGTTTTTATTGAAGAAAGAATTGTGCGATTTATTTTTGTGATTCATGAGTTGAGATTTGATATAATACGTGTGATTATTTTTTATATTTTGCTTAGAGACAAATAAATTTATTTGGTTTGATTTTATACTCTCAGATTTTATCATATTTTGCCAAGTAAAAAGCTGTTTTACGTAATATTAATTTATTATGCAAGATATTTTTAGATACTCAAGGATTTTATTCTCTCTGTTTTTATCGTACTATGGCTAAGTGAGAATTTATTTTTCAAAATATCATTGTGCATAATATTCTTTCTTTGAATAATTTGTTATGATGAATTAAGAAAGAATATTTGTTTATCTATGGAGATTTTCTATTATACTCTAACGAAATGGACAGATCCAAATTGATGGATACCAAAAAGGAATGAGTTGATTGCTGGAAATTCTATAAGGAAGAACGATCATGAATCTACGCAGATTTTGGTACAACCTGAAAAATATCTTTTGCAAAGATTGGTAATGATTTTATTTTTTTCAATGGTAAATTTCAAACATATACCATGGGCAAGAGAATATTTTTTATCATCCCGCCTTGCACATTTTTACTCGATTTTATGAAGATTATAGATGATTGCCTATGAATAATATATGATTTATATTGCAAATATTTTTGTCATAAATATAAGGCATTGCAAGTTTTTACTTGATTTGGGACGTGATAGAAATATCATCTTTCTTTTTGAGAAATGCATCAACAATATATATCTGAGATTTATGCTCAAGGCAATCTCTTTGATCTCGAAAGATATTATTGCATATTCATGGATATTCTTGCTATATTCTTAGAAAATATCTTATATCTAGCAAGTTTGATCCGTAAATCAAAGATATTACGTAACATTTTTGCAAAGATTGTTATCTGTTATACAAGAATTTGTAGGTCGCAATAGAATCTTCAATATGAATTTTGGAAAGTTGGATCAGAAAATCATGGAGATTCTATACTATCTTCTGGAGGTTCAAAGATTCTATTCCTTATGCAAATTTTTTTGCTTATTAAGGAAATCCCTTATGTGTCATACAAAAGGTTGAGTAGTTCTGAATTTTAATAATTGATAATTTTATATATGCTATTGAATTTATTTATTTGAAGAAAGAGTATTATATATTATGTGGATATTATTACAGCTTATTTGCGCAAAAGATCGTTAAGTTTATGCGGGTTGAATTCGAAAAAGAGCTTGATTGAAGAAAATAAATTTTTGCCTTGAATTTCAAAATGCAAATGATCGTTGTGGATATTGTTGCTACGAAGATATTCTGCTCAATGTGCACAAGCCACAATTAGTGCTATTCGCAAATGTTGTCATCATGACAGGGGGAGAAATCGAATCCAAAAGAAAAGGAAAAGAATCATGATCACCTCAAAAAGGCAACAAATTGAGAGAGAGCATTGATCAATTATGGAAAAATCTTTTTGAATCGATCTTGATCTTGTTATGGAAGGAAGGAAATGGTAAATGTGTCAGAATTTAAGTTCTACAAAATCCGATTAGTGCATCTTTTATTTCTTTTTGTCATTAACAAATCTTTTATTGATATTATCATTTTATTATGGCAAAAAGGGTAAGCAAATTTTATAATGCATCTGTGATTTTTATTGGATATTTGCTGATATATATGATCGAAGTGAGTTATATTGCATGTCTTCAATATTAGACTTATTTTATAAAAGCTGATTTCTTGAAAATTGTATTTCGTGCAAGATATTTTATATTATCTACATGATACTATTTTCATTGTTATCGCTTTTGATAATGACAAAAGGGGAGAGAGAATACAAATATTCATGTGTTGATATTTATTGAGCTACAATTATCTTTACATATATAATTATATGCTCAATCTATTTGCTATATTGAATTACATTGTTTTTTATATTTATTGATTTATTATTATCTTTAAAAGCATGATTACACATCTGCATATTCAGATATTGTTTTGTCATCATAAAAAATGGGAAGATTGTTAGGAAAATCCTTATGATGTTTTGAAGATGACAAAATAAATCAAAAGCTACTAACCTGTTTAATGGTTGAGTAACAGACTATGCGGATGATAGAATATGTAAATGATATTGTCCAAAGTCTATTCAAGATTTCAGACTTGTGTCAAAGTTTGAAGATTACCAAACTTTAGTGTCAAAGTGTGTTCTACATCAAAAGTCTGCTCTCTTTGACAAATTCCAGATGAATGTGAAGAAGAACTAGAAGACGTACTCCATGTTCAAACTATGTCCTGACCTTAAAGCTAAATCTATTCGAAGCAGATTATGTTCAGACTTATGTCAAGATTGTAAAAGTCTATTCTAGTCTGAAGACACTGGACTTTACTTTAGATAGAACGTAGTAGATTTAGAATGAAGTAGACTCAAAATGAAACAACTTGACGAACGTAACACAAGCCCAAATCATATAACGGGTAGTGATCTAGTTTGGATTCTACATCAAGATTGATTTGATTGACTCAATCTAATTGATTGACAATCGGATCTTAAAGACAAGAAATTTCTATACCGAGAAGCTCTACTCATGGAAACCAAGATTTTGTTTGTATGGGCAATCAGAATCAATTTGAGATTCTACTTTTGTCACTCAACGGCTATCAAATTTTCTAGATACAGATTTGTCCAATGGGTATATTGGAATACGATTCTCTAAGATACTATCCAACGACTAGTTTGGAAGTGGAGTATTTAAGGAGATGAATGACTGATGAGCAAGTAAGAGACATAGCGTAAGATTTATAATTCCAAAGTCTAAGCGACCTTCGATCATACACTTGTCTCTTGTGAGCTTAAACGTTTGTGATCGTAAGAGAAATACCAAAATAGTGACTTAGTGAGATAGTGTGATCACTACTAAGTGTTTGCATTTAAAGTTGTAATCTCTTATTGATTGCGTAGTGGAATCCAGCTAGAAGGCTGTTAGCGTGGGAGAGTGGACGTAGGCTTGATCTAAGCCAAAACCACTATAAACCTTGTGTTCTTATTCTCTTCCTTGAACTCCTTTATTTTGTTTGTAGTTCTATTTAACTACTAAAGTCCGATCTCGCTCAAAGTCTACTGCTCTTCGGACTCGCTTTCAAAAGTCTCATTATTCTTCGGACTCAATTTCAAAAGAAAATCTTTCTACTGTTCTTTGCAAAACAATTTCTTCACACCTATTCACCCCTCTCTAGGTGTTCATACTAACATTTTCAACTTTTACATAACTAAATTTCTCTTGAATTCAGTTCGTCAAAGCGATGTAACACTCCCACTAGGTCTTGTGTGTTGAGGTAAATCTTCATTTCCCTCTACAACATTAATAAGTGTGTTATTAAGATCTTCCATCTCATATAATTGAAAGTCCTTATCAATCTCACATCTACTAGGAAAATCGTTCTCCAAGAACATGATGTCTCGTGACTCCATTTCGGTCATACTTCCATTAGCTTGTTCACCTATGAACACGTACCCTTTGAAGTGTTTAGAATATCTTATAAATATACATTTCTTCCCTCTATAACCTAATTTGCCATATTTCTGTGAAGAATCATGAACATAAGTTGCACATCCCCTTGGACGTAGATTACTTAAATATGGTTTCCTACCAGTCCACAATTCATAAGGGGTGAAAGTGACTGATTTTGAAGGCACTTGGTTAAGTATATAGGTAGCAGTCAATAACGCATATCCCCAATATGAGATATGTAAATTTGCTTACACTATCATAGACCTAATCATTTCCAATATAGTTCTATTCATTCTCTCAACTACTCCATTTTGTTGTGAGTACCAGAAATAGTCAATTGTCATACAATTCCTTTTAATCATAAAGAGCCTTGAATTGCTCAAATAGATACTTACGTTCGTGATCGGTTCTCAATGCCTTTATTGTTTTATTGAATTGATTATCTACCATCATTATATATTGTCTAAAGTAATCTAATGCTTTTGACTTATAGGAGATCAGAAAAACATAACCGAAACGCATAAAGTCATCTATGAAAGTGATGAAATATGAGGCTCCATGTCTCGCCCTCACGTTCAAAGGACCACAAATGTTAGAATGTATGAGTTGCAATGGAAATTTGGCTCTAGTTCCTTTATCAAATGGTTTTTAGTTGCTTTTCCTACTAGACAATGTTCACATACGGGTAGATTAACATTAGTGAGTGACTCTAAAAGGCCTTCTCTAGCTAATTTTTACATTCTTTGTAACCCAATGTGATCTAATCTAGCATCCCAAGTACTTACATCAATTTCAACATTACTAGAAGATGCAATTAAATAAAAACAACCATCAACATTAACATTATATTAATCATAGTCAATTTTTAACACCATAAAACCATTCAATACACGACCTAATCCATAATAAACTATTCCGAACAAAATGTCAATACAATCACCATGAAAATTTAATACATAACCTAGGCTAAAACGAATAACTACGAAAACCAAGTTTCGTCAAATATCCGGAGGACAAAAAATATCATGTATGAATAAGCTTCGACCACCATATAAAATTAATTTACATGTGCTGATATATTTCACTTTAGTTCTTGAGTTATTCCTAAAATATATCCATCTTCTTCCAAGTTGTATCCGACGATACTCCACAAATGCTTCTCGGTCTCTAGCTACGTGGTCTGTTGCTCCTGAGTCTACAATCCACATTTGATGAGATTCAACAAGCATTACAGTACTAGAAATAAAAGCATCACTTAAAGTAATGGAGTAATAAGGTACCTCTTTTGGCTCAATGCATTCACGAGCAAAGTGACCCATCTTGCCATAATTGTAGCACTTCATCTTGGCCTTGTCCTTCTTCCCACCACGCTTCTTGCGTCGGAAGGTCTTAGCCATTTTAGGTGTCTAATCAATCTTCTTCCCTTTGTTGTTGAATTGACGATTCCATTTGTGCTTGAAGCCCGAAGTTTTGCACGAACTTAATTCAGCAACATAAGCATGGGTAGTGGATTTCACGGCCTCTAGACACTCATTCTCTAATTCCAAATGACGCGCTATATTATCAAAAGTGATAATATTCTCATTATGCATCATGTTGATCTTCATATGCTCTCAATTGTTAGGAAGAGACCTTATAACAGCCTGAATTTATTATTCATTAGTAATTGAGTGACTTGCTGACTTCAGTTCACGAATCATATTTGACATCTCTACAAAGATGCTGCCTCATTGTTATATTTGGGCTTTTTCGGTATTTGTCAAACTTAATGGTGAGTCTCCTTAATTTAGTGGTAGATGTATCTCCAAACTTATCTTTCAAGGCAACCCACATTACTTGAGTTTTATCATATTTTTCAAACTTACACATAAGATCATCTTGCATACAACTCGGCAACATGATACGAACAATACTATTCTTCTTCCAAGCTTGATAAGCTTCTAGATCTCTTTTGTGTTGAGCTGAAATTCCATACTCAGGTTCATCCATGGTGTGGTTGAAGGTTTTCAAAACCTCTTACTCCTCAACGATGTATTGAACCTTTCGGTGCCAAATAACATAATTGTCACCGTTAAGCTTCTCACCCTTATTGAGGTCAGCCACAATGGTCTTGAATGCCGAAGCCATAATCAATTACTATAACACATTAACATAATAAACGTAGAATCAATACTAGCACATTTTTCAGAATAACACATATATTTAATTTATAGCAAAAACAAACTAAATTAATGATAGTTCAACAAAAGACACAGAAACGAAAGTTCGCTATGTTCCCAATCAGCTCCTATGTATGATTGTTCTATTATCATTAATTAGTTTAATTTGCGCAAATTTTAAATTTTAGATGAGAACTCCTTCGAATTCAAGCAACCTACGAACTTTCATTAGAAAAAATAATTACATGATCTCATGTAATTTCTACATTTTTCATTAACACAAAAGAGATAGCATGATGTACAAAAATAATCGTGCAGTAACTATAATCAAAATCATAATTCAACATGTAATGAAAAAATCAAGGATTTTCTACCATTGTTCGAATTTTCTTGGAACTAAAAAATTGCAAGCATATTAAACCATATATACATGCTACCATCAAATCAAGCTCTACACAACAAATATGATACCATTTTCATATACGCTAGCTATTGTATTTCCTAAAACATAATAAAATACAAGCTAGAAAATAATAAACAGTACAATTAAATCCTAAAAATACACGTACCTAGGGTTCCGTACAATATTTTACACATTTATAAAACTCAAACATTTTTTTTTTAAAAAAACTATATCACGGTGTAAAGAACATCCATACGAACCAAACGCTACAGAACACGCTCCAATTGGAGCTCCCATGCGCCCACACGCGCCGAATGGCACGTGCACCGGTGAGCCAAAGGCTCATGGTCGGTCCAACTAGTCCAACTAGTCCAACTAGCAACTGGTCCGACCAGTTTGACCACTGGACTGATTAATCAGTCAATGGTGGGGTCGGGTCGAGTTGGGTCGAGTCAAGACTCAGTTTGGGTCGGATCTCAATCAGATCGGGTCAGGTCGCCAGCCGGATATTGGCTAGCCAACTACCACTGACGATGACCTCATCGATGACGTCATGTAGTGGTTACCGACCGTTGGATGACGTCAAGGATGATGTCAGCACACGTTGGTTCGTCGACACGTGCGTGACTCTCACATGTTGGGCATGCCCAACGCCCACGCATGTGGGCGCGTCTGGCGTCTTCTGATGGCGCTCGACCCATTGTTGGACTTGTCTCAATGAGTATTTTCACCCTACATATTTGAAAATTTATTTTGGACGAAAAAATATTCCGAAAAATGGCCAAAACTGTATGGGTGTATGCGGCCCCAAACCCGTTCTTCGCTTCGGTCTGTTTTTTACGATTCAAATTGCAATTCTGGGCAATATACATCAAAACAGTATAGATTTCATTCTCTTGATCTCGATATCAGGTGATAAACGAGAAAATTCGATGAAAAACAAGACATAAATCACAACTAGGCTCTGATACCAATGATGGAAGAAAGTCAGCGGGAGACAACTTACCTCTTTTTTATGTGCAATGAACAATTTACCCCAGAACGATCGTTGAATTGCAAATGAATCATGAACGATTTTACTTCACATTGGTCTGAATGTAGTCACAAGAAAAAATTCGATTTTCACAGCGTAAATGCCAATTGTTCTCGTAAATGAGAAATTGAGCGTCTTCTTTTCTTTGATGGAAATGGGACAAGAAAGGGAGATCACTTTCTTTCTGAGCATACGGTCTGCCAACCGTCCCAACGGTTATCTTCAGAAGATTTTTATACGTGTGGCACCCCGAAACACCTAAGGTCGCCACAGGTACCTATCGCTCCACCTAATGGATACCAGTTACATTTCTTAGCAGAAGCACCGTAGTTCAGGCTTTTTTATTTTATTTTATTATTTTATTTTATTTTATTTTTTTTATAACGGTCTCGGTGCAACTTATTAGCGGAAGCATAAACAAGTCTCACCATTCCTCTCTCCAATAACCATAATGCAATGCACACCAACTACACATCATATGAAAAGATGAAGCCGAGCCACTTTTATTTACATATTTTCATGATGGATTTCTCGGGTCGGTACAACCAAAAAGAAAAGCCAAGACTTTTAACTAAACTTGGTTACAGCTCAAAAGAGATCTCAACCCCCTATATCGATCACATGTCATCCTCCATCTACAAGTGTCGGCTATCCTTAAAAGTGTCAGCTCCCCACTCCTCACGGGGACCATCACACCCACCCCGGTGCGTCGGGCGATGGCGGCGACAACATCCCTTGCATCACTCCGTCAAGGCGGACGTGGACCGACAAGAACTCCTGGATGACTAGGCCCCCAGCCAGGCCCACATCATACATCACTAGCACGCAAACCCGTATAAAAGTCAGACCAGGGATGGTGACACTATCAAGCTCCACACAATCGACCTCCACATTAGATGGAAGGCCGTAAAAGGTACCCCGCGTGATCGGAGGGAAAGGCATCTTTCTAATATGAAATGTTAGTCCCCAAAAGGGGGTGAGTACAACCACTCATGTGACACCCCGAACCCTTCGCAGGTCGTCACCAGCGCCGGTGTTACACTTGATTTCCTTTTCTATCTTGTACTTAAAACAAGCGTCGTTAATCACAAGCATTTCTTTTTTTTTTAAAAGCGATCCCAGCGCGACTCATAGCGGAAGCAAATTAAACATCTCCATCTCTCCCCTTACTAACCATGAAACCAATACACACCAGCTAAACATCAGGATTTTATAAACGAACATCGACACTTTATTTACATATTCTTTTGGGATGGGACTCCTCCTTTCTCGGGTCGATACAAAACAAGAAAAGCGAGGACTCTGCCATGTCCTGCCTAAAATCTCAAAAAGAAACTATCAACCCTCTACATCAAGCACACAACCCCCCCATCGAAAGTGTCGATTATCTACATCAAAAAGATTCAGCTCCTACTCATCGCACGTGGGTCTCACACCCAACCCGGTGCATCGGGCGGTGGCGGCAAGCATCCTCGCATAGCTCCATCTCGACAAACGTGCACGAAATGAACTCTGAATGACGGGACCCCGACCCGGCTCACGTCATACATCACTAGACAACGTACTCGAATAAAAGTCAGTCCGGGAACAGAGGGATAGTCTATCTCAACACACTCGACCTCTACATCGGATGGTATCCCGTAAAATGTACCACGCGTGACGGCAGGTAGCGGCATACTTGCTAATCTGAAATGTTATCCCCAAAAGGGGTGAGTACAACCACTCAGCAGATAGGGAAATCCAATAACATCCCAATGCATCATGCATATCATCACACGTTGCAAGCATCACTTACCTTGTAATCATGCGTATCATGCATCATCACATCATATATATCATCATCATCATGGCATATCATATATCATTATCATCATCATGCATTCCATCATGCATATCATACCATGGATGATCATCATGTCACATCACACATCATCATCATGCATCATCATGCATATATTATCATAGGTGATCATCTTATCACATCACATGCCATCGTCCTCATCCATCATCATGCATATATTATCATAGGTGATCATCATATCACATCACATGTCATCATCATCATGCATCATCATGCATATATTATCATAGGTGATCATCATATCACATCACATGCCATCGTCCTCATGCATCATCATGCATATATTATCATAGGTGATCATCATATCACATCACATGTCATCATCATCATGCATCATCATGTCATGAGTTAATTATCATCTTTATCTTTCAATTTTTGATCACCACATCACCCACTTCTCAAATCATCAATCTCATCCAACCCTTTGGGCAGAAACCTCCGACAGGGTTCCCAGCATTCCAGCCATCCCATGGCCACCGGGCTTCCGGCCCCCCACATTCCGGGCATCTCGCATCTCAACTAGCATCATGAGGCATTCCCTTCGGGCAGAAACCTCCGACAGGGCTTCCGGCCTTTACCCTTCTAGCTAGGCATCCCGCACCCACATCCTGGCATCGCGAGGCATTCCCTTCGAGGCGAGAAACCTCCGAAGCGAGCTTCCGGCCCCCCACATTCCGGGCATCATGAAACTCCCAGGGAATTTCGGCAATGTAACTCCATACATTCCGGCCATCATCCTCCACCACAATCCACTTCCTCATCCACATTTATCCTTTTATCTCAATTTAACATGGCAATTGGCATGGCATCAAACAAATCACACTTGCATTTCAATTCACATGTCATACACATGCCAAAGCTTTATCACATATGCATTTCAACTTAATACATGTACAAAGACCTCATCACACAAGTGCCACACAAATGAAGTTGAATCCATGGCCAAATAAAAATCTATTTTGTTTTATTTTATTTTATTATTTTTTTAAATATAATATCAATAATTTCCAAAATTATCGAAATTCAAGAAATTACTAAATCAACCCATAAGATGATAATCACTTGGAAAATTCATGGCCAAATTGAAATTTTTACTTAATCTCACAATTTCTTCCAAAAACATCCTAAAATTCTCGGATTTAAACCCAATGCACAGTTTCGAATAAATTCAATTAAAATATCCATTCGGTCTCCAAAAATTACGAAATTTTACAGGGTGATAGCCAAGACATTTTCGTACCCTTTTCATGTAGAACTTCAAGTCAAATTCCTTATAGATTATTTTATACAGCCTCACGAAACTTCTGGAACCCTTACCGCATCGTCCAGAATGCACATCTCCGAATTACTAAGATTTCACCCATCTATTCTCTTTATTTTCTTCTGAAATTTGGATATGTTATGTATCAAGGTGTCCTTTACAAGTTTTATTAAGAGATCTAGGTCAAATAACCAAAGTATGGTCACCATTTAAGTCCTTGAAATCTCGGGTGTCTCGGTACACCTCACCAGAATCAATCATCTCCAAGATCTAGCCGATTTACTAGGCTACACTCGTTCATTTCTCTTCAAATTTTAGTATGTTGTATTTTGAGATGTTACCTACAACTTTCAAGAAGAAAAAAAAGTGAGATCTCCAACAGAAATCAACATGCAATCAAGAAATCAACAAGAGGTCAGTGAAAATTTCGTAGATCTAAAGTCTCCGTACAATAGAACTTTTGACCCCACAAATCTCCATAGTTTTCTACGAATTTTTAGTATGTAATAGTACAGGACGTTAGCTTCAACTTTCATGAAGACAGAAAAGCCAAAATCGGACTCCAAACACACATGTAAACTCCAACAAACTACTGACTTCCACAACCCGAACGAGAACAGTCACACGGCTTAAAAACAACCATTCCTTACCTCGGTTATTCACACAAATCACACCTAAAATCGAACATGCAACCACCAAAACAAACATGCAAGAGAAGTTACGGACTCCACTTGCCTCTAGGGTGGACAATCGACGGCGTACGGCGGACGGACATGGCGGCGACGGCGACTCCTTCCTTCCTCCTCCTCTCGGTCGCTCCCTTTCTCTCGAACTCTCTCTCTCTCTCGCACACCTCTCTTGGCCGAATGAGCAAAGAAACCGGCCATCTCTCTCCCTCATCCCTTTTATATCCCCTTAATCCCATCATTTGCAATCATGAGATTGCCTACAAACCCACCAATGCATGCTCTTGCCCCTTGCCACTTGTCATTTTTATTTTTGAATTGGATTTGGGCTTGTTGGGCTTTGGAGTTAGGCCATCCGGCCACTCCTCTTGGGCTGGTCGAATTCCCTCTTGTGGGCTTCCATATGGGCCGGCCATTCGGCCCACTAGGCTTAGGCCAAATGGGTCTAAGGCCCATTCCAATTTTAACCCTCTTTTTTTCTCTTTTTTTTTTTTTTTTTTTGAATTCCTTTCTATAAATATTTCCAAATTCAAATTTCATCTTGGCCAAAGTCTTGGGACACTTTGTTTATTAAGATTTAAATTTATAAATCTCATGGCCAATTATTAATCTATAAATTTAAATACACAAATCATCAAATTAAAAGACAAATTGGCTAAGGCATAAGCCAAAAGAAATTCTATCACCTAATTAGGAACTTCAACGCACCTTATGGCTTGTCATTAAATTTGGGATGCCACAACTCAGCAGGTAAAAGATCCATTAAACTACTCAATACATCACACAAAACAATCAAGACCTTTCGAACAAAGCACATATCATTCATGCATCCAAGCATAACTTACCTTGCAGACATGCATATGTCATTATACCATATGTGCATACACCATCATGCATTCATGCATATATAATCATGCATTCATGTATATATCATCATGCCATAGGTGCATATACAACCATGCATTCATCATCAAGCACTCATGCATATCCATGCCTCATGTGCATATACTTCATGCACTCATCATCAATCATTCATGCATATCATATCATACAACCATGCATATATGTCCCCATACCATGCATGATTCAATTTCAACTCATTATTCTTCAATTAAATCACCACATTTTTCTTTCCCGGGACCAGTGATTGCGTCCCCCATTTTATTGCTCACACCCCACCTGGCATCGTGAGGAACCTTCAGCACACACCGCCGGGCATCCGGCACCCCCACATCCCGGGCATCTCACATCCCAACTGGCATCACGAGGTATCCCCTCGACACACACCTCCGAGGCTTCCGGTACCCCCGCATCCCGGGCATCTCGAAACTCCCAAGGACATCCGACACCCCCACATCCCAGGCATCCGGCACTCCCCTTACCGGGCATCCCGACACTCCTGGGGCATCGTTGGCTCACCCCTCCGACGGTGTTCTCATTCATCATAACTCATATTCACAGTTTATGTCTCAAAATCAACATGGAACATGATGTGATGACAATCAAGTCAATTTCAGCTTTTCATTATATATCTAATGTCAAATGTCATCACATGTGCAGCAAGGTTCAATCACTTACAAAAATACAATTTATGGGGCTAATGCAAAACAGAATAGTCAATACATTACAGCCTTTGAAATTCGCACAATCAGCTTGCATAGTTTTAGAAAATATTTCCATAAAATACTCAAATAACCTTTAAAAATCATGAAATTTGAACATGTGATAGTCAAGACATGAAGACAGATATTTCATGAAGAACACTGCACCAAAAGACCCTCATATCATGCGGTATAGACTGAGCATCACAGCTCCATTATCATAACCACTTAACTTGCACATTTTTCGAAACATTTTCAGTTAAATAGGAAAATGAACTTAAAAAATTATGAAATTTGAATATGTTACAGAGAAGACATAAAGACAGATACTTCATGCAGGACAATTTTTCGAAAGAGCTTCATACAAAATGATATGGCCCACGCACTGAGACTGACTAAGTCCGAACGCGTCAAATTACACAGTTCTAGAAATATTTCCGATTAAATACTCTAATGACCTTCAAAAATTATGAAATTCGACTATGTGGTAGTAAAAACCCTAAAGTAGATTTTTCATGAAGGAATCAAAGTCAGATTCGTCCTAGATAATTAAATATAGGCGGTTAAAAATTATGTTCTTAGTACCGAAATTTCCAGATTCAACACCCTCTGAAAAACCACGATTTCACCTACCAATTCTCATTGGTTTTCTCTAAATTTTTGATATGTTAAACCTCAAGATGTATTTTACAAATTTAATTAAGAGATCAAGGTGATATTTTCACAAGAAGGTTACTTTACAGACCATGAAACCACTGAAGGTCGGCACAACGAATTCCAGACCTAGTCTCTCCGAAAAATTAAGATTTCACCTACCAATTCTTGTTTTTTTTTTTGTCTCAAATTTGAGTATGTTATATTTCAAGAAGTCCTTAACAACTTTTATTTAGAAGTCACGGCCAAAGTCCAACTCAAACAACACATGCAAGCAAATAGAACATACAAGGTCGAACTGTTTTCTCAAGAACAGTTTACTAGTTTTGGATACCACTCTTAAAACATCCGTTTTCACACCCTAAACAATCCGAAATCTGTCATCACTCATTCATACATTCTAGACACAACATGCAAGAGTAGATTAAGGATCCCAACTTGCCTCTAAACCAAGCTAGCAACGAGCACACGGCGACGAACGACGGACGCACGGCAGATGGTCGACGGACAGCTCTCCTCCTTTCCTCTTCTCTTCTCCCTTTCTTCCTTTCTTCTCTTCCTCTCCTCTCTTTCTCTTCGGACGAACCCCTCTCTCTCTCCCCCTCATTTTCGCTTAAACCGGCCATCATTTCCCCAAATTTTCTTCCCCTCAATGATGAGCAATCATTGGGTATGCATGGAGGGCACTTGGCACACTTCAAAGGACAAGTGGGGAAGGGCATGCAACCGGTCTCTTCCCCTCCCCTTCACACGGTCAACAGCCCCTCATGGGCTTATGGGCCGGCCAGCTTGGCCCATCTTAGGCCCATCCCTCTTGGGCCTAAGACCCAAGCTTAATTAACCTAAGATTAACCCTTTTAAAAACTACTTAAATCCCTATTAAATTAAAGTACTAAACTGCAAATTAAGATAACTATACACTTGAAATTATAAATCCATAAGTTCCAATTTATCATACACATGGCCAAAGATAAAACTTCCTTTCCCAAAATTCATCCATTAAAGACTTGGCCATACCTCTCATCGCAACTCATGGATTAGGAGGCTACAAAATACAATAACGGTACTTCCATCGCCTATCCATGGCTCATGGCATATTTAGGGATTTTTATGAAATTCTAGGAGCCACAATACGACTCCCTCGTACCCTTTCAAAGGGTGTCTTTCTATCATAAATTATCAAAACGAAACGATGCGTTATAATCGCACCCCATTATGGACGTATTAATAAAATACTACATCTTTAAAAGAGGGTATAGAAAGAAAGGAGAACCAAGTTAATACCAATGTAGGACGACAAGATTTGGCTCAAAGATTACCCATCTTTAATTCCAAGGTCTCTCTGATTTTATTTTACTTTTTGTTGGTCATACTCTACACCTATTCTATTCTCACTCTTACACTTTGCTATGCATCCTTGCAAGGCGTGGGAATCAAAACCCACACCTCAGACTAAATCATCCACACCCCGATCCCCCTTGTGAAGGTAGGGATTCAAACCCGTCACCTCCTTCTTCCTATGTGGAAAGAATGGCCATTGGAGAAAACTCCAATGGTTGGGTTTCTCTGAATTTGAAAGGTGTCACTCAATAGGTTTCCATACTGAAACTCAATCCATTAAGTCTGTTTTTATGTACGAGTTAAAGCCCCAAAGGGAGAATTGAGAATTTTTAAATAGGAGATCAAAGTTGTTTTCCCTGGAGGGCGGAAATTTGTCCACCTGATTTTGCCAAATTAGAGTTCAAGTTTGAATTCCATATATAATAAGGAACTTGTTGTTTACAATGATGGACAAATCAAACGAGTCAAAACTTGCCATTGGGAGGAAACAATAGCTGGAGACGGCTACTAATACCCCATAGGCTAAGGAGGGGTTTGCCTTGGTATTGTGTTCATACAATCATATTAAATGATGTCGGCCGTTCGCTTTTTATCCATATAATGCATACAATTTTGGTTGCTGGTTGGGCTGGTTCGATGGCCCTATATGAATCAACAATGAAGAACCATGAGACCGAATTACTAGGATGCCTATGCCCATAAAAAATCACAGAACCACCCATTAATAGTGATGGAACTATGCATAGTTTCAAAACTAAGCCAATCGTCACTGAAGCTATTTTAAATAAGGATGAGTATTAGCTATTTTAAACGGTAATAAGCACAGTAGATGATCTTCAGTATCACTATCCTTCAACACGTAAACATGCTGTTAGATGGATACCTAGAAAATACAACCATGTCTAAATTTGTTAAGAATATTTAGATCAACTCCTTTTCGGATGAAACTATCGACTTTAACATGTACTAAGTTTGAACAACATTATGTGGCGAAAAAGGGACACACGTAAGCAGCTATAACTTTGGAAAGATTCATTAACTCTGCTGTCCTTGTTATTCTTAACAGCAAACATATGAAGAATGATAGTCAACTAAATGTTGATAAAGAATAATGCAAGGTAAATAAGCCATATGGGTACCTCCCAATAAAGGACTGTGTCTCTAAGCATTGCTCCACAATTTGCTGACAGCATATGGATGTGAAGTCTCCTTCATTATTGACGTTAAGTACCTTCATATGTTAACTGATGCTTCTTAATTGACAAGTACATGCAAAAAAACAACAGACTATACAAAGCTTGTGTCTTTGATGTAATAACTAATGCAGACTGCAAAAAGCCTACACAGGATGGAAATTCATGTATAATGAAAGTTAATAAGTTTGCAGTGGTCTGTCTGCTAATCTTTGTAGCCTATAATGCTAATTCAACTAATGTAAGCTTGTAAACTTAGATCAAGTCAAGAAATTTTAGCCCTCCAAAGGTGGACCAACTCGCGTGACATGCAGTCTTATAGTTTCCGTACTTTTCCTAATTCTCTGATGCCTTTACTTACAGACTTCAATTTGTTGAGCTTCTACAGAATCTTTCATATTGCAAATAAAACACTCGGCTCCACGAAGATACTATTTACTAGCTTTCCACAACAAAACAGAGCTCCTATCTTCATGGCGACATTTTTCAGGGCAATGTCATACTTGATGTGTTAAACAACCACAGTTCCGCACTCACAAAAGTAGGTGCAGCAAGTTTTGACAAAAGTTAATGCTCATAGAAAGACAGGCAAAATAGCTCATTGCGAGGACTCAACGGACCTGGAAAACTACTTGCAACCGCAATTGTAACATCGCTCCCTCAGCTTCATAGGAAGGAGATGTCTCCATGAATGCATTTCCATGCAATTCAGCAAGATTCTCTCTTGGATTCCAGACCGCAGGTGGAGACTATTAGCGAAATCCCTTATGATGTTTTGAAGATGTCAAAATAAATCAAATGCTACTAATGTGTTTGATGGTTGAGTAATAGACTATGCAGATGATAGAACATATAAAGGATATTGTCGAAGTCTATACTTGAAAGAACCAAAAGACGGAAGACACTTAGACTTTACTTCCGATAGAACACTCTAAGACTTTATATACCGAACGAGACACAAGTTCATAATGTAACAGATTCAGAACGAAGCATGCTCAAAACGAGACAATTTGACAGAACTGAGCATCTTAAGGTACCAGTTATTTCTAAGAACATGAAAAGTAGCCAAGGAAAAGCAACAGCTCAAATTAAATAAGCTCTTACGGCCACAGCTTATTGAAAAGTATCTACCAGTGAAAATATGGAATCTTACCCTTACCTGACTAATGACCAATTTCAAAATGCCAGCCCTCTCAAGTTCAATCAAAGCCATGCACGTCATGCTTGGTAGAGTTCGATGAAATGGAAGTGAAGCTTGAGGCAATGGCTTGCCTTCACACTGCACTCAACAAATGGAAATGGGATAAGTGCAATAGAAGTCCTAAAACTTGTCACAAAAATACAATTGAGTCATAAAACTTGCAAAAAGTGCAATCAAGTTCTAAAACATGTCAAATTGTTTCAATTGAGTCTTAAAGTTAACACCGTTAAATTTACCAACGAGCACGCTGACGTGGCACGGACGTAGCATTTTAAATAATTTTCATTTTTCCACGTGGCTTTTTAAATTATTTGTTATTTTTTTTAAATTAGATTTAAAAACTAGAAAAAGAAAAGCTAAAATTTATTTTTAAAAATTGTTAAAAAAATAAGAAGACAAAATGGCAGCTCTTCCCCCGCCACCACCGCCCATCGCCGGAGGGTTGACGCCGGCAACCGTCGCCCGATCCCTCCGGTGATGGCGCCGCCCAAGGAACCTGGTCATTTTTTTTTTTTTTTTTTGAATTTTTTTGTTTTTTGAAATAAATTTTAACTTTTCTTTTCTAATTTTAAATATAATTTAAATAAAAATAATTAAAAATCCATTTGGACTTTAAAAAAATTAAAAAAGCCATGTCGGCATTTTCCGTCGGTAAATTTGACGGTGTTAACTTTAGGACTCGATTGAAACAATTTGACAAGTTTTAAGACTTGATTGCACTTTTTGCAAATTTTAGGACTCAATTGCATTTTGTGACAAGTTTTAGGACTTCTATTGCACTTATCCCAATGGAAATTTCTTCAGTTGAAATATTTTGATTTAAAAAATTTGTTTGTTTCAATTCTAGCTCAATTTGTTTGAGATTGTTAGGCATATCCCAACTAGGAAGGTTATCGTGTTGAGAATTAATATAATCAAGAATTTGAGCCGGGAGAAGTAAATTAGATATTTTATTCTTTTGATTTTCTATTTTGAGCCGTGGTGAACATAAGGTTTATATCTTTATTATCTTTGTTGAGAAAACATTCCCTCAATGTTTTTGATGACTGACCAAACTTATAGACTTTGTTTTTTCTATTAAAAGTATTTTTCAAGAGGAAAGTCTGATAGAACATAATCAGATGTTTGCAATCAAAATCGAGTCGTGGATGATACTTCCTTATTCAGATTTTTTTTTTTTTTTTTTTTTATATCAAAACAGCTAGGAATGAGCAAATTTCTCATGCAAAATCTGACTGGTTTACTTGTTATATTTTGAAGGAGTGTCAAAAGGAAGCTTTTCATAAAAATCCTTCTAGGTTCTAAACTTTCCTCAAACTCCTTATATGAGGTGAGCTATTCTTCCTAAACATAAACACTAGACTTTTGGAAACCTGACTTGTTGTATGGGCAGCAAATCTTATGGGAAGCTTCAACCTTGGTGATCTTGAAGCCATAAGATCTTTTCAGCTAGATCCAAGACCATTGGGTAGACTAGCTGGATGATCCTCCTAGAGATATGTCCAATGGTCAGCTTGGACTAGGAGGAATATAAAAGGTGGTCTCAAAGCAAAAGGGACACAATTCGCATTCACAAGAATTGAAGCTTTTAATTCAAAATCTGAAGAGTGTTGGTGATTATATACATTCGTCTTTGTGAGCAAAATTTTCCTCAAACTCCTTATATGAGGTGAGCTATTCTTCCTAAACATAAACACTAGACTTTTGGAAACCCGACTTGTTGTATGGGTAGCAAATCTTATGGGAAGCTTCAACCTTGGTGATCTCGAAGCCATAAGATCTTTTCAGCTAGATCCAAGACCAATGGGTAGACTGGCTAGATGATCCTCCAAGAGATATGTCCAATGGTTAGCTTGGACTAGGAGGAATATAAGAGGTGGTCTCAAAGCAAAAGGGATACAATTCGCATTCACAAGAATTGAAACTTTTAATTCCAAAGTCTGAAGAGTGTTAGTGATTATATACATTCGTCTTTGTGAGGAAAATTTTGTAACCTTTTAGAGATTAAGAGTATGTGAGGAGTTTTACACATGAGCTTGAGTGTTCGGAGCTCATATCTTATAATCTCTTATCGGTTCTTATTAGTGGATTCTAGCTAATTGGTTGTAGCGTGGAAAAGTTGACGTAGGCTTGCAAAAGCCGAACCATTATAATCTTGAGTGTGCAATTCTCTATCCCTTACTATTTTAATTTTTGTGGTAGAATTGTGCACTAATAAGATCTAATCATTTCATCAGAAGTTGTTTCATTGCAATATTTATTCAAATTACTTCATTTCCACATAGTCACCTATTCACCCCCCCCTCTAGGTTATATTTTAGCCTTAATAATTGGTATCAGAGCTCGGTTACTCTTAATTGAAGTGATTTACTACTTCTAAGTTAACGATCTATCTATGGCTAGCAATACTGCGCCAGGTCTTATGGCAAGATAGAGTGATACAAGACCTCCTTCAATTGGAAAGATTATAGCATATGGAAGAACAAGATGAAAGCATTCATCAGATCGAAGGATCCCTTGGAGTGGGATGTTATTCGAGAGGCATGAGACCCAAAACTTCTTTGTCCAAAGAAGAAGGCAAAAAATCGGAAACCTTAGCTCTATTCGATGCGAACCTCACCAAAAGAGAAACACTTGATGCTAAAGCTGTTTATTCATTGTATTGTACATTATCTCCACCTGAATATAATGGAATTTCTTCCTGTGAATCAGCAAAAGAAATTTGGGATAGGTTATAGGTGACATACGAAAGAACGATAGGGTTAAGGAGACAAAAATAAATATTCTTCTCCAACAATACGAAGCCTTCAAAATGAAACCAAAAGAATCCATAACTCACATGTTTAGTAGATTTGCTGACATTGTCAATGGATTGGCGTATCAAGGGCAACCTTTGTTAGATCCAATAAAGGTAAACAACATTCTTTGAGGGCTGTCAAAGGAGTGGAATAACATTAAGACATTCATTCGAGAGACTCAAAGAATATCACCTCCCTATATGGATGAGCTCGCGAACGGTCCAATCCTATGAAGAAGAACATATGAACGAAGAGCACACTAGAGGTAAGAAAACACTAGCTTTAAAATCAAATCTTTATTCTAATTAATCAGATTCAGACGAAGATGACAAGGACAACGAAGAGATTGCTCTTATGGTAAAAAAAGCTTCAAAGAATGGCCAGAAAATAAGGAAGTTTAAACAAAAGAAACCATTCAAAACTTCTGAGCAAAAGGAGAAGCTTCAACAACAAAGGAAAAGCAAAGATGTTGTTTTGAAGTGCAAGAAGTGAGGACATATCAAGCCGAACTGCCCACTTCTAAAGAAACGGAAGAACAAATATGAAAAAGGGAGGAGGCATCTTAAATATCGCCTGGTTTTTGATGGATCTACTTCTATTCCTTCACAGCTCACAATGAATCCAAGTAATTTGCCAGAAGTTGCTCCAAACACACATTTCGCTGGATTCAAGCACAACTTAAACTGGCGAAGTCGCTCAAATAGTTTTTCTAGGGTCTTCACATGGTTTTCTCCATGTTTGGTTTTAGCGATCATGTCATCGACATATACTTCAATTTCTTTGTGCATCATGTCATGGAAAAGGGTGACCATGACTCACTGGTAAGTTGCTCCAACATTTTTCAGGCCAAAAGGCATGACCTTATAATAGAAAGTCCCCCATGGAGTAATGAACGCCGTTTTTTCCTTGTCTTCCTCCTTCATCTTTATTTGGTTGTAGCCCAAGAATCCATCCATGAAAGAGAATAGTTTGAACCCTATAGTACTTGTCTACCGTAACGTCTATGTGGGGTAATGGGAAATCATCTTTCGGGCTTGCTTTGTTCAAGTCACGATAGTCGACACAAACACGTATTTGCCATCCTTCTTCTTCACTGGCACAATGTTTGCTACCCAGCTTGGGTATCGTGAGACTTCGAGAAACCCACTTCGAGGAGCTTCACTACCTTTTCTTCAATCTTTTTTGACAATTCCAGCTTGGTTCTTCTTAGCCGTTGTTTCTTGGGGGCTATATTAGGGTTGGTTGGCAAACTATGCTCCACCATCATTGGATCAAGGCCTGGCATATCTGCGTATGACCATGCGAATACGTCTTGATACCTCTTTAAAAAAGCAATCAGGTCTGCATCTTCTTCTTTAGGAAGGCTGGCACCAATCTTTATCTCTCTTGGACCTTCTGTGCTGCCTAAATTGACAGTGACGGTGTCTTTAGTGGTATAGGGCCTTGTTTCTTCATGATGCTCCCAGTCTTGTTGAATTTCATCGGAATTATCAAAGTCATCATCTGAGCTATCAGAATTGCTATCATGGCTATCCACAACGTTGGTTTGGACCGTTCCCATACCCTTGCCTGCCACTAGATCATTCCTGTGTCATAGAGTAGATAGGTTAAGGGGACAAATAAGGTTAGTAGTATGCATGCTTTTTTACTTTTGGAAATGTGATAAATTGTTCTTGAAGATTTAGGACAAGGAAACATGAGGAGACTCGGGCCTCGATTTCTTCTTTCATTTGACGGCCGGCTATCATCAACGGGCCGGTTTGGTGTGTCTCCCCATGCCTTCAAAATGTTTTCAACTTTATTTATTAGTAGACGGATTTACATAGTGATTTCAAAAAATGGTTCCCCGGGTAGAACTGATGTTGAAAACAAGACAAGCAAGACTTTAAAAAAATATGTATAGGCTCCCACGTAAGGGAGTATGTTGAGGAAATAAAAAGGATTCTACTCGAGCGGGTGTGCACCCATTTCCCGACGATCCTTCATTGATAACGTCCACAAAGAAGTCTTCATACCAGTCGCCAACCATGTCTCCCTATGCTCGCGGCTTTGCAGATTTCAGATCATCCATGTCTTCCCATCCATCAAGGACGATGTGGTGATGATGATCATAAAAACTTTGGGGGATTGAATAATTGACATAGTAGTCAAATTTACCACTTGGTTGGCCCAAAGTGTCCATGATCACCTCTCCTCTACGTGCTTCCTTAGCATGCTCAGGGAACATGGTACGAGTGCTGGGTACCACGAGGAGGTGATCTTTGCCAAAACACAGCCACGGAAAGCGGAACGTGAATACCCTAGCATCTAAAAGATCCTGAACCTTGTCTCTCAGGATGGTGCAGTCATCTAGCGAGTGTTCTAATTCCCCCGAATGATAATCACATTGCTTGGATGGATCATAATCAAGGAAGTACTCAGGAGTAGGATGACTCAGTTCCCTGGTGATTAGTCCTTGCTCTAGGTGGATGGGAAAAATGATGGCCATCGATTTAGGAAGAGGCGAATACGGCCTCATGCTTCTTGAGGACTGAGATAGCCGAATCCCTTGCTAGATCGTATCAGTGGGGTCTTCTTCATTTACTACCAAATCCTCACTATGACGAGAACGGGATGCACGGGTAGCTTGAGCGAAATTTTCCGTCAAATGGTGCACTGTCTCATGTAGTTCATCAACTTGGCGTTGAAGTTGGATGAACGAGAAGTTATCATCTGTTCCTTCTAACTGCTCCTCCTCAATGACACCTATGAAAATATCTCCAAACATGGTGGTCATGTCATCCAACCCCTCTTTCTTTGTAAGTGAGGGCCAAGTTGTGCCTTCCTGGATTACGAGCAAGTTCGAGCTTCTGAGGTTGGACCATTTTGAAGTATTGATCACTTCCTCTTCCTCATGCATCATCCGGGCTGGGCCTGGGAAAGTTTCCTCAAGATGGGGATATACAAGGGTGACTTTTTTCTTTGCTTTGCTATCCGGGGAATATCCTAACCCAATAGTATAGGGTCTCCTCAGGGCTTCAGTAGGTTGACGGATGCCCTAGCCTTCTTTACCAAGCCCTTGTCCTGGAATGAAACCGTGTCCAACCATGATTTTTCATACCATGATCGTAGCACTTGATACTTCGGGGACGAGGGGCAAGGCCCCTCGAGTTTCGTGTACAATAGACATGAGCTCGAACGATTGATAGCTGGCTTCATTCTTGTCACCAGGCTCAACATAAGGAATGGTTGTCTCGTGGTAGATACGGTGGTCTTCTTCTCCTCGGACTGTGATTAGCTTTCCTCCAACCACGAACTTCACATTTTGGTGGAGGCTTGAAGGTAATGCTCATGCGATGTGGATCCACAGGCATCCTAAGAGGAAATTGAACGCAAGTGGAGATATCCATCACCTGGAACAGAATTTTGAATGTGGTTGGGCTAATTTAAACGTCAAGCTCGATTTCTCCCACTGTTTCCTTCTTCGTTCCATCGAATGCTCGAACAGAAATTTTGGGTATCTGGATCCGTGATCTGTCTATTTGAAGGCGACAAAGTGTCGCTAATGGACATATGTTAAGAGCAGATCCATTGTCAATCGCACTCGAGCAACGTGAGATGCATTGCATTTGACCGATATGTAGAGGCCTTTGGTGTGTCCTCTACCTTCCTCAGGGATTTCTTCATCAGAGAATGTCATTTGATCCTTCAGTAGGATGGTGCTGACAAATTCCTCGAGTTTGTCATGTTCAATCGTTTTAGGGACATGTACCTCACTTAATACCTTCATAAGGGATTTTTGGTGTTTGACAGATGTCCAAGCAATTCCGGTAGAGAGATCTCAGTGCTGGTGATTTTCGTAATTGTTCCACCACATTATATTCGCTGGCCTTAACTACGGCCAAAAACTCCTTGGCTTCTTCGTCAGTGACGGGCTTAGCAGACTGTGTACTTGCATGAGCGTAGGTTCGCCCATATCTCGTGACTAAATCGACATCGAGGTCATAAGACCACTGTACTGCATTGTTACGTTCATACTTGTAAGGCTGGGGGATTTCAATGACTATAGCTGCTTCCGCTATCGATGCTTCGATTATGGCTTCTTTTCCTTCAGATATATCCTCTGGTGGGGTGGAATCTTTCTTCTCCCTTTTTGCATTTAGCGCGGCACATTCCTCATCCCAGTTGATGAGGACTTGCGATATAGTGGAAACTATGCTAGTGCGACCAACGCACACGATTACTCTGGCCTCTATCATTCTTGATACCCTTTCTTCCATTGTCACAAAAGGTGGTATTTCGTCATCTGAGTAATACCCGGTTTCTACTAGCCCTCGATAGATGTCAACAATACGTGTATTGACATTTCTAATAAGACTGGCTTCAGAATCGAATATCGCATTTACTTTGTCAGCATGATCAGGGAGCGGATTGCTTTGGACATTTGGCTTCGTAGTTTGGAATGAGAAGGCTTTAGTATCTAGTAGGTTTTGGATCCGATGTTTAAGGATGAAACAATCATCAATTGAATGGCCTACTTCTCCCATGTGATAATATCATTTTTTGGACGGGTCATAGCTGGAGAAGCTTTCAGCATTGGGTCGTCTTGGCTCAATCGAGAGGAGATTCTTGTTCCGGAGGATCGTCAAAACCTGGGAAGGAGATCCAGGAAGCGGAGTGAATTGTCTTCGGTTGTTGTAGCGTTGAGGCCGACGACTATTGGTCTGCTGTTGGCTTGTGCTTGTCTCGAACAGTCGGGAGGTGGCCGGTATTCGCGGTGTAGGTGACATTGACATCAATCGGGGCTCTTTATCCTTTTTCATGCTGAACCTTCGCCGACAGTGCGGGCTCGGTGAACCAGCCATCCCTTAACCCTATCTCTATCCGCTCTCCCACCGGAATGAGTTGATTGAATGATTCAATGATCGTAGTCACCACCAAAGTTGCGGTATTCATAGGGGAGGGTTTTGATGAACATTTTCTCAATTCAAAGTCATTGGCTCAAGGCTGATCTTGGCGGCGAGATTCCTCCACCTAATAGCATACTCTTTGAAAGATTCTTGCTTTTTCTTCTTCGTGCGATCGAGATCCTCACGAGAAGGGGTAATATCCATTGTGAACTTGTACTGCTTGAGTAATGCTTCACTTGCTTTACTCCATATTTCGATGAGGTTTATGTTTTTCTTGATGTACCACCTCAAGGTGGGACCTACCAGGCTTGACTAGAACAACTGGATTATTAAAGGTACATTACTAACGTACCGGGTCATTCGAACCAAGTACCTTTGCAAGTGAGCCCTTGGGCAGGTCGTGCCATCGTACTTCTCAAATTTAGGCATCTTAAACTTTTTGGGCATTTTAACTATGGAGTAGACGAGAGGTCTGTTGGAGTAGGATCCTGTAGGCCCTGCAGTTGCTTTAGTCTCTCCTCAAGCTTCTCCAGACGCTTATCATGCTCAATTTTAGATGAAATGCTGGGTTTTACTTTCTCAACTATGATTTGGTGCGCGTCGTCCTCCAGTTCGGGCATGCTATCATCGGTATCTTTTCCTTGCTCTCCTCGGGTGGATGATTGCAGTAATATTACTTCGATTGAGGCCGGGGTGGGAGCCAATTTGCTCTGGATGGAATCTATTTGCTTTGACAGTTGTTGAAGCACATTGAAGACCTGCTTCATTTCTCTTTCCATAATCTCGACACGGCTTGGTACATTTTCTTCAGCCATCCTAGCTTTTGGATTTGGTGAATATGGCTATGTTGTGATTACCTGTCAACACAGGAAATGGAGAAAACGTAAACAAAGGAAACACACGAAACACCGGCTTATGGCAAGGGTCGAGTCATTCTTATTTATTAACAAAAGATTTATACAATGCCAAAAGGATTTTTGACACAAGTCAGAATGACCCCAGATATTCATATTAAAATATTCACATCAAAAAGCCACGATGCCCATTTTATATGCGATGGGAAGTCTCGATCTTGCGACGCCGCTTGTTCTTTTGAGCTAGCTTTGATAGGTGTCTCTTGCTAGTCTCCAAATGCTCTTCAAGAGACTTGATCTTTTCTTGCTTGGTAAGTTTATTACTTACATCAGGGATTATCGGCTGCAACTCCTCAGGAATCACATGGTTGAGGATGTAAAAGGTAGATGCATTATGGGCTTTTTCCTGTCCCTTCAGCCTTTTGGGTACAATAATCCTCTCTAGGTGGCATCTATCCCATGCATTTTGAATTATGCTGATTTCCTCTGAGTAGTCATAACCGGTGGGGTTGAAAGAAACCCGAAATAGTCCTGACTTGAGTGGTGGCGGAACTTCTTGAAGGATCCTGTACTGGCGAGCCACCCTATATGGATAGTATGAGGTAGCTTCGGAGAGGCCCAACAGTGGGATGGGATCGTAATAATCAAGTGCAAAACGTGCCTCGCCCGCAAGGAGCCACTTAGTTCGCCATATGAATGTCTCTGGGATCGGGTTTTTTAATAAGTCAATCCATCGAGAATATTCTTCATCGGGAGAATATTTCTCCAAGCTTTGGAACTTTTGCAGCGGGTGCTTGAACTCATTAATTTCAAATATTTGCATGAGGTGCCCAAATCCTTTGATATGGGAAAAGAACCACATTTGTAAAATTTTAGGGGCGGCTCTCATGACCTTTTCTTTTTGATCCTTGAAACGATTAAGGGATAAAAACGTTTCGGCTAATATGTTTACATATCCCACTTCGAAAGTGATTTGATTTATTATCCCCACGATTGAAGGATTTATGGCATTCTTTCTATAGGGGAAGATAATAAATCCAAAGAACGCCAAAAGGAAGATCTTGGTTTTTTGGGACATCGACTGATTTTCAAAGCATTCGGTTAAGGATGATAGTGGGAAAGCATTGTTGTTGGTTATAACAATTTCTCTTACTGAATGATTTTTTAAAAAACGTGATAGACTGACTATGGGGTCGATGCCAATTGGTAGCTTAGCAAGCTCCGCTCCCAGGGGCATTCCTATGGCGAGACTGTATTCCTCCAAAGTGGGAGTCAGTTCAAATTTGCTAAACACGAATGTGGATGTTTCCGCAGACACCGAGAAATGTGGTAGGGCTTGCATGACCCCAGTGAATATTGATTTGGAGCAATGGGAGGAGATGACCAATCCTCATTTTGACACGCTCTTGGCCAAGCTGATCTAACTGATTCCACCACTTGAGGAGTTCTTTCTTTGGGGTAGGAATGAACTTGATATCGATTCTTCCCATCGCATTAAAAAAAAGGGCTACACGACCTGACCCTATTTTTCCATGAGCCGAAAAGACTAAGTAAAAGTAAATAAATTAGTTTGCTTTTAAGTAAAAATGGCAAGTACAAAGACATACAGATGGGACGTGTGTCTCGATTTCTAACTCAGAAGGCTTGATGAAATTAAAAGGGTATCCGCCCGTCGTAGTCTCGCGTTAGCAGCGTACCCCCTTAACCTCGGCTAAGAAATTCGGGGAAAAGAAATGCAACCTCTACATCGCAGTCTTGCGTTCAAGGTTGTATCTTTTTAACACCATCCTAGAAATCCCATGGCGGCCCGGCCGTCAGCCCCAGTTGTGTGTGCCATGTGTAGTGTTAAACAAGAAAGCATGCATAGCAATTTATAATCACAAGACATTTTATTTTAACGAAAATTAAGATAAACTTCTAAGCTACTAACCCGCATAAAGAAAAAACAAAAACAAGTCAAGAAAGAATTTAAACAAGACAAAAATGGCCTAAGTCCTCAAATTGTCCCTAGCTGAGTCGCCAAGTTGTCGCGACTTCTTTTTCGACGCTCGCAATCGGGTACGAGCGCCTAAGGAGGCTAATGGCTCGGGCCGAGATTGGTTAAGCCGGACTCTCCCAAGTCCACCAATTCACGACTTTAATATTTTAAGTTTTTAACCCGCAAGTTGATTTTTAAAATGGAGTCGCCACTAATCAATTTAGGGTAGGTTAATTAGAAACCCAAGCAAAGTATCGGGAGAAATACTCGCTCTTGTGCAACCCGAGAGAAATTAGGATCGGGGACTCGATTACACTAGTTAATCACTAATGTCCTTTCGGTACCTAATCTTGTTTAAACCTTGAGGTTTTTGGATGTTCGAGGGATTTTCCATGCATTTTGGGAGGAAAAACATTTTTGAGTCTTTTTCTAATTTTTGGACATAAAAGGGATTTTTTTATTTTTATTTTATTTTTTTGGTATTTTTTGAAAAATACAAGTCTTTTTGGATTTTTCTGAATTTTTTGGCTTTTTCATGAATTTTTGGCTTTTTTGGATTTTTGGCATTTTTGGAAAATATGGAATATTTTTGATTTTCCTAAAATAAAATATTTTTTAATATTTTTCAATATTTTTAGAAAATAAATTATTTTTGATTTTTTTCTCGATTTTTGGAAAATAAAACATTTTCTAACATTTTTTAAATATTTTTTGAAAATAAAACTTTTTTGATTTTTTTTCGAAAATAAAATATTTATCTTTTATTTATTAGAGTATTATTTTATATTAAAATAATAAAACAAAATAAAACTGACCCGGGTCGGATCCGCGAGTTAGGTTTAACCCGGGCCAGCCCGAACGCAAACGGGCCCACATAGTGGGCCCGACTTTTTTCTCCCTTTTTTATTAAACAAAAAACGGCGCCGTGGCGGGCGTTCGTGGACACCCGGCTCGGCCCGACGACCCGCTCCACGACCCGACTCCCTAGCGAAACCCTACCCGACCCGGCTCCAAGACACCCGGCTCCAAGTGCAGACCCGACTCCCACCGCCCGCAGACCGCGAACCCTACTCGATTTTTCCGGGTCCTGGATCCGCCGCGACTGGGAAATTGCAAACCCTAGGGTTTGCGAATCCACGGCGCCGGAGACGGAAACCTAGGCGTTACGGAGGCGACGACAGCTATGGCGGCGGCAGCAAGGACGACGGCGACTACGATGACGGCGATGGTGACAGAATGGGGGTGCGCTGAACGGCGGGGACGACGATGACGTGCTTTTGTTAGCTTTATTTGAATGCGGGCGGTGGCGGCGGCGGCATCAAGGGTCGATTCCGACGACGGCGGTGGCCACGGCGAGCGACGACGAAGCTGGAGGGCTCGATCTACGATGGCGAAGACCACGGCGAACCACGACAGCGATGGCGAGACCTGGGCCCGGACAAATCTAGCTGAAACACTCTCTCTCTCCCTCGGGTTCGCCCTTCAAGCTCCTCGAAGTCTCTTAGGGACCCTTCCGAGCTCACCACACCACGGCTCGCCCTACACTCGAACTCCCCGAAGTCTCTCAGGGGACCTCGAGCTTCGGCCGGCCTCCCTCTCTCCCTCTGTGATCTCTCGGTTCTCTGCTTCCCCGTGGTCCTCGATGTCGACGGTGGCCCCCCTCTATTTATAGGCGAGGGGGTGGCTGGTCAGCGAGGCTCGACCCGCTAGTTGGACCGCCGTCCCATCCGCCATCATCTTCTCCTCCGGTCCACGTCCCGTCGACACCAACTGCTCCTCTACTCCACGTGCGTTGCCGTCCGCCCCTCTCCCTTCGGCGTCGCACCCCCCGCGCATGTGCTGCAATGGTGCGAGGAAGAAGAAGAAGACTTGGCTAGGCTAGGCTGAGGCGGAAATGGGCCGAGGGCCCATGCGAAGGCTGCTTCTCTTCTTTTCTTTTTCTTCTTTCGTTTTTCTTTTTCTTCTTTCTCTTTTTTTTATTTGCTTATTCATTATCCGAAAAAGACAAGATAAAATAAAATAAAATAAAATAAAATAAAACCTTAAAAGGGAATTTTAGGCATCAACAAAGAGTATCCAAGAGTTATTTTTTTTTTTTTTTGCGTGAATTACATCCTAAAATAATTTGAGAGTGTTGAAACCCATAAATCTTGTGATAAGTTTAACATTTCCTTTGTGAGATTGAAAAGTGATTTCGGTGGGAATTGTGGTGTTAAACACATTAAGTGCTATTGAGTGTAATTAGAGACTAGAAAATTCTGAAAGTGTTTAAATGATTCAAGTGCAATATGTTGCTCTCCCCATAAATATTAATCACACTGATTGAATTACGTAAATTTGACATATGAATTAATTCCTCATTATATTTATTTTATTATTCGATCACTTACTTATCGCAATAATTAATTTTGTTGCCTCTTGCCAATAAATCACCCTCCGTCCCTCATTACAGCAAAGTAATGCAAGTACAGGTGCATATAATTTGTACCCGCTTAGAATTCAATTGCTGCCTCTTGTTCCTATATTGTCTTGACTTTCAGATTCACATAATATATATTTAACCGTTAAAAAGTGATCCAATTTTTGAAAGTCCTAGAACACACTAGTCTACATATGCTTAGGAATGAAGTGTGCTTAACAAAGAAGGAAAGAGATGGCAGCAACCATTCGTCTAAGTCGGCACTTCAAGTCGGCAACAGTGCACGTGAAATGCCAGAAAAGGCAAGTCCAAGTCAAAGTTGAAGACTCGTGTGGTGGAGAAGCTTCCAGTACTACGTGGGCAGCAAGAGTACTTGAAGAAGAAGAAAATGAGTTGTCTCCAAGCAACACTATCGCGGTGAAAAAGTCAAAATTGCCATGCTTGTAGTCAGTGAAACTTGCGTATAAATAGGCAAGAGTTCTCAACCTTGTAAATATATATAACAACTAGAACTAAAAGAGAGAAAACGTGAGTTGAGAAAACCAGAACTAGAAACTAAGGGAGAGCCACTTTATTATCTTTTGCATCACACAAGTCCTTGAATAAAATTTAGCTTGTGCTTACTCCCTTTCTCAGCTCCCTTGCTATAATTCACACATACTTGCACACTTACGCTTCCACGAATTCTAATAGTGGTATCAAAGCCACATCTTTGGTTGGTATCAGGCTTTGTCCTAACCACCCGTTCCTAAAAATACCCATCCAAATTTCCAACAACTAAAATATGACCAATGCTACATTATCCTCATTTGCCATTCCTATCTTTGATGGGAATAACTAAGATTACTGGAGCATCAAAATGACTATGTTCTTGATGGCCCAAGACTTATGAGATGTCGCCGAAAGAGGTTATGAGGCTTCGAAGGTGCGAGTGTTCCAAAGGATCAATTACAAAGGGATGCAAGGGCACTATACTTTATTCAGTAAGCACTCTCGAAAATAGTATTTGCGAGAATAATTGGAGTGAAGACTGCAAATAAGGCTTGGAAGATATTACAAGAAGAATTTCAAGGCACTAAACAGGTACGAACTATACAACTTCAAACTTTGAGAAGGGAATTCAGAGAATTCTAAGATGAAAAATTATAAGACTGTTCAAGAATATTGTGGTAGATTCAAAGAACTAGTAAATCATATGAGATATTATGGAGATGTTATCACTGATTAGAGGGTTGTTGAAAAAATATTGGCGAAACTCACTAGAAAATACAATTTTATTGTCACTACTATAGAATCATATAAGGATTTAAAAACCCTATCAGTGAGTGAGCTAATTGGCTCTTTAGAAGCATATGAAAAGAGATTGCAAGTGCAGGATGAAGATATAGTTGAAAGTGCTTTTTAGTAAAAAAAGAACATACAGTCTCATAATTGTAAAAGTAGTGGAAGAAACTCATGGAAAAATAGAAGAGGAGGAAAAACTATACAAAAGGAAAAATATCCACCTTCGGTATTTGCAAGAAGACTAACCATTTCGAGAAGGATTGCTGGATTAAAAATAAACCACATAGAAAAGTTTTGTCGATCTAAAATAGATTATTGAGCAAATTACATTGAAGAAAAAGGCAAAGAAGAGGAAGAATAAAATACAAATAATTTATTCTACACAAGCCAAGAGGAAAAAGATGAGAAGAATGATCCATGGTATATTAATGGTGAGTGTAGCAATCACATGACAAGGGATGAATCTATATTCACCAATATTAATACATCAGCAAAAACACAAGTGAGATTGGGCAATGGTGCATTGGTTGATGTGAAAGGAAAAGAGACATTAGCTGTTTAAATTAAGAAAGGCCCAAAATATATTCATGAAGTACATCCGGCGTGACATCCTGAATTTCGACCATGTCTCGATAAAATGAACTGGGCTTTTCGCTGACGCGCATATGGTCATTTTCTTTGAGCCAATCACTCACAAGTTAACCGATCTATTAGGTAAAGTCGTTAAGGGATATAAACGCAATAAAATTGAGAATTTGATTAGAAATCGACTGCTCGACTGTGATAATCGGCAATAGTCAATACGATGCCATTATAATCGATTAATGATCGGATATAGGTCGATTCGACGAAAACACGTAATTGAATTGTGGGTGATTCCACCTTATTGCAAAATTCACGTTGAATGGTACTAACCCAATTTTCTGTCGATTCTGTACCCAATACCCGTAATTGAACAGCACCGTGGCACTCAAAATTTCGATCCAATTATACAAAAATGTACTCTCCTTGTTATTAAAAAAAAAATTAGAAGCTAGATGCTGAAGTAACAATGGAGAAGGTAAAAAAGGCTGTGTTTGAGATGGGAGCCCTCAAAGCACCAAGTCCGAATGGTCTCAATGGTCAATTTTATCAAATTTATTGGGAGTATATTGAAATGGGAGTGATTCATACAGTGCGGAACTTTTTTGAGACTGGGTATCTTGACCTAGAAATTAACAAAAACCATATTACATTGATCCTAAAAGTGCCCAGCCCTAAGAGTCTAGATCAATTTAGACCTATCAGTTTGAGCAATTTTATGTACAAGATCTTTTTGAAGGTCTTGGCAAATAGGTTAAAACCATGGCTTCCTGGAATTATAGCTAGTGAGCAAAGCACATTTATTGCAGGAGGCAAATACAATATAATATTCTTATACTGCCGGAGGTCCTTCACCAACTAAGAATACACAATCGAAAGAAGAAATTTCAAGCTGTTCTGAAATTGGATATGATGAAGGCGTATGAGAGGATGGGATGGGATTTATCGGAGGCATGTATGCTAAAAATGGGGTTCAGTGAGATGTGGCTTAATGAGGTGATGACTTGTATCAAAACTATCTCATTTATAGTGCAAGAGGGAGGCAAATACAAAATAATATTTCTATGGTGCAAGAGCTCCTTCATCAAATAAGAATACGCAACCAAAAGAAAAATTTCAAGTTTTCCTGAAAGTGGATATGATGAAGACAAATGATGGGGTGGAATAGGATTTTTTTTTAGGCGTGTATGCTGAAAATGGGTTCAATGAGATGTGAGTTAATAGGATGATGACTTGTGCCAAAACTGTCTTGTTTAGTGCTAAATTCAATGGGGAGCCTCTACCGTTCTTGCAGCCCTCAAGACTTCAACTAGGTGATCCCATCTCCACGTATGTTTCTATCATTATGGGAAACTCATTGTCGTATTTAATTAAATTATCAATGAAAGAGGGCACTATCAATAAAATAAAATTAAATAAAAATTGTCAAATTCTCTCACACATGTCATTTGCAGATGATTCCATTTTCTTCCTAGATGGAAATGTAACGGAGTGTTAGAACTTGGCTTTAATTCCGAATCAATATTGCTATGCTTCAAGGAACCTATCAAATTGAAAAAGTTAGGCATTTCATTTAGCAAAGATTGTCCACATAATTTGAGAAGGAATATGGCATTTGAATTGAGAGTCCTTGAAATTGAAAAGAATAGGAAGTACTTGGGAATTCCATTTGATTGGGGATCTTCTGAAAAGCAAATGTTTGCATCGATATTAGCCAAAGTTAATATGAAATTAGATGGGTGGAAGGAAAGCTTGATCTCAAAAGGGGGCAAAGAAATCCTCCTAAAAACAGTGGTTCAAGCATTGTCACAATATGCCATGTTTATTGTTAAAATTCCAGTTTCCCTTTGCAAATCCATTGAAAGGCAAATAGCTTCTTTTTGGTGGAAAAACAATGACTCTAAAACAAAGCTACAATGGAGAAGATAGGAATTGTTAAACAAAGGAAATATTAAGGGGAATGGGATTCAAAGACTTAATCTCTTTTGACGAGGTGATGCTTGGGAAATCAACCTTGAGGCTTACTCATAACAAGCCTTCTTTGTGGTGTCAGATTTTAAGAGGGATCTACTTTCCCCATGGCTCATTTTGGAATGCTTGAAAAAGGTTCCCAACCCTCTTAGGGTTGGCAAAGTATGTTGAAGGGCAGAGAAGCTATTTCACCTTCAGTGATGTGGTCAATAGGAAATATAAATGATATTAATATAAGAATGATATTAATATAAGAGAAGACAGATAGTTCAAGAGAGGCATCATTGGTGGACCTATAAACTATGGTGAACCTACTCGAGTTGCTGAATCGATTATTAAGGAGGAGGATAAATGGGATGAACAAACGCCATGTAGAATGTTCGATGAGCAGATCGTTAATGAAATACTAACTATTTATCTGAAAACTCAGGATGCTCAAGAAAGGTTAGTGTGGACAGAGATTAAATAAGGTCATTTCACAGTTAAGAGTGCTTACAATATAGATCAAGAAACAATTTTGCCAAACAGTGGAGAGCAAACATCAACATCATATCAGCCACCCCGTCAGTTATGGAACGTAATTTGGCATATGAAAAGCCCCTCAAAAATTAGAATTTTTATCTAGAGTCTATGTCAGAATGCTATCCCTTCCAAGGTCTACTTATGCACAGGAAACAAAGTGCCTAAAGCCTCGTGTCCCATTTGCAGCTTAGAACCTGAGACGATTGAACACTTGTCCTTGTTGTGCCCTTGGACTTCGCTGATCTGGGCGAATCCTGCATTGCAAATTGGGATGTTGAGAATCGAAGAATGGTCGCTGAAATTCAACGAAATATCAATTGACCTACCGTCTTTCGAGGTTGTTGCGAGTATCCTGTGGTTTATTTGGAGGGTGAGAAACGACTTCGTCGTTCGGAAGAGACGCCCAAAACCAGAAATTCTAGTTGAAGAGGCATGCAACATGCTCCGTAACTGGTGCAAGTGGAATTATAAAGAACAAGAAACAATGTCAGAAGAAGAAGACCCACCGCCCCGTTGGAAGGCTCCAAAGGAAAGAACTTTAAAGGCCAATTTCAACGATTCTTATGTAGATCGATCGAACGTGGGAGCAGTGGCCTGTGTTATTCGAGATGCGTCGGGAGCTTTGGTGGACAGAATAGCAAGATCAGTTCCAGCGTCATCTGCGATTCAAGTCAAAAGCCTAGGTTTGCTCACAGCTCTCTCTCTCTCTTTCTCTCCTCGAAGCAAAAAAGGAAGAATTCTTCGTACTTGAGTCTGACTGCAAGTCATTAGTTCGCATGGTTAATAGCTCACGTCAATGTAACTGGGAAGCACGTGCTTTTAGTATGGAAGCTCGCGAGATCATGAGCTAGTTCAAGCATATCTACTTAGCCCATTGCAAAACAGAGTCCGATAGAGTGGCAGACTGGATCTGTAAGGCATATTGATTAAAAACTCTACCTTTTAATTGGGCAGTCCATCCCCATAGACCCCTTTGGGATTTTCTTTGTTTTGATGCCCCAGTTGTGGGCTTTGGTGTTTGAAGTACTTCTATATTTAATAAAGTTTTGTTTGACCCCAAAAAAAAAAAAAAAAAAAAAAAAAAACAAGCAGCTTCACTTTCACGACGATTTCAATTGAGGTCATTTGGTGAGAATTTGACATGACATTTAATAGAAACTGCATTGCTAATGCCGTTATAAAACATTGCCGTGGCAAGCAGCGGCATGTTGCATCAGTATCAACCTTGGTTTTGTTTTCAGTGGAAAAATCATAAGCCGACATAAGTTTGAAACCATATATGATCATATAATGTCCTCATGTAATTTTCTAAAGTACAGTGATTTTACGAAAGCAGGCGTCGAATTCGAATATTATAAAAAAGCCGATTCGGTGTTGGAAGCAACCAAGGAGGAAGCCGCTCAAAGGGTACAAAGACGGGGACACAGAGTTGAAATTGGAGCGCTCGGGACCATACTGCATCGCTAGTGGAGCCAAGAAACATTGCCAGAAGGGACAGAAGCTCGAGATTGTGGTCATGTCCGAAAAGGGCGTCACCTCTGCGCCGATGGAAGCGCCTGCTCGAGGGACCCACGCCGGCAACAGCGCCGCTGGTTTACGTGGTGGCTTTCGGATCGTCATGGTTGGGGTGGGAAGTCGGATGCATGGTGGGGCTGCTTATGACTTGAGATGAAGTGTGTTTGGGAGAAAGAATACATCTAGGTCTTTATTGAATGCGTGGGTGTTAATTAGGGTAATTACTTAGGTTACTGAATAATTTCTGAACTGCATGATGGACCGTAGTATTGTGAAATTAATGTATGCTTCTCCTATTTTGGGCAGTGTAGGACCCAATTTGCATGGTCAGATGTTGCAATATGAGTTCTCTTGTTCTTCAATGATATACTTAAGTTTACCTCGCTGCTTTATGTTGTTATGGCTTTTTTTCGCCTTCCAAGTACGGTGAATAATCAGCAGTAAATCAACTCCAAGTCTGAATTTGGCTACACACGATCGTTTCAAATAGAAAATTTATGAATAATCTCCCGTCAAAAGATTAAAATCTTTTGTACCAACTCGGCCAAAATGGATTTAACAACATTTGATAGCTTAAATTATCTTATGACCTGTTTGTTCAAAAAAAAAAAAAAATTATCTTATGACCTAGGGAGAGAGGACTTACTGACATAAAAAAAGTGAAGTTCATTTAAGGAAAGGGAGACGTATCTACCTGAAATAAAGCCTGTACCTGGTGCAAGGTTACTAGCTAATGCGGTTTAAATGATCTCTTTTTTTTTTTTTTTGGTCAGTCCTACTCTATTCCTATGCTACACTCACTTGCAGACTTGTGCCCTGCCTCTTGCAGGGCGTGGGGATGATTTGGCAACAAAAGTGGGGAGAGAAAGTCTTTAATCTTTTCTAAACTTAATTAGGCATCACTTAACCGATAAGAAACGTTGACCGAATTCGGTGACTCATTTATTGCTTAATTTAAAGTTTCATTAATGGCATGATTGAGCTATATATATATTGGGAACCATCTGTTTTTTTTTTTTTTGGAATAATATCCTAAAAAACCCCAAACCTGAGTATTTGTGACAAATTTACCCCAAACTATTTTTTGACCACAAAAACCCCAAACTGGTATACTTTTGACAAATTTATCCCAAACTGGTATACTTGTGACAAATTTACCCTATGTTAGTTTTCGTTAAATTTTATTCTCAAATTATTAAGTTAAATGACACGTGACGCTTAACTAGTATACCAATTTAGGATTTTACGTTCCGTTTATCACAGCTTTACAATTTTTATGATTTTTGTGTGGTATTAATCCAATTTAGCATATGGTATATTTGTCACAAATTTACTAGTTTTGGGTTTTTTGCAGTCGAATAAATTAGTTTGGGGTAAATTTGTCATAAATGTATCGGTTTATGGTTTTTATAATCAATCGGGATAAATTTATCACAAGTTTACCGCTTTTGGGTTTTTCATGGTCAAAAAAATAGTTTTGGTAAATTTGTCACAAGTGTACCAGGTTTGGGGTTTTTAAGGTATTAACCATTTTTTTTTGTCGATCATACTCTAATCCTACTCTAACACTCACGCTCTTTTTTGCCCCCCGCTCCGGGGTGTGAGAGTCGAAATCCACTCCTGAAATGAAATTGTCCCCACTCCAATCCCTCCTAAGAATGTGGGGATTTGAATCCCTCACCTCTCCCTTCTAAGTTGGAACCTCCCCCTTCCAAGTTGGAAGGGTGGCCACACCTGAGCGAAAAAAAATAATTTACTTTGATTGCACAATGTGCATCTCTCTTGCTCCAAAAGCCCTTTGTGATAAGCATTACATTTTGCTCATCTTGATCCTTCACTTGTCATCCCCGACTAAACAATCTAGTTCAGTTTTCTTTGATTCAATTTGGTGTGTAAGTAATATATTACTTGAAAAATAAAATTTTATGAGTTGAATTGAAATAAATTATACTTTTACGAGTCTTTAAATTGCCTATCATAATGCTCTATGCGCTTGGGAAAAAGGAGTTGTTGATTAGGGTTTTTCAACAACTTGTACGGGAAAAATCAGAAAAGAAAAATATGACTACGCACATCTATGGTAAGATCGCAACATTATATATACATAAATAAGATCCATTACTTCAACCAACCGAAGAAAAGGAATTGAAATCCCATAATGACGTTATCCAGCAACACAAAACTACAATGAGACGGTAGCTGGTTAACCATGATAGACAAGGACACTTGTGCTCTGACCCAGTAAAATGAAGTTCGACAGAAGAATTGGGTCTTGACTATGAGCACACATGACACAAAACCACGACGCATAGTAGTAGACTTGTTTACACACACATCATGACACAATCTGTAGATTGCAATTATCCAACAGCAGGCACAGACGATGAGAGCCGCATTCGGCTGTAATACGACTTTAGAGAAGTAGCGGCTTAGAATCATGAGATCTGGTCGAAGGTGCTAACAGCGACGGAAGCAGGGAGGAGGTGGACATACAGGACGAGGCACGTATATCGGGTAGATCACCGGAGGAGGCAGGGGCGGTGGAGGTGGTGGCTGGCAGTACAGTTGTGGTGGTGGTGGGCATGGTGGTGGCGGACAGTGGCCATGGCCACCATGACCATGGCCAGGACCACCATGACCGTGGCCGTGACCGTGTCCATGTCCGTGACCATGGCTGCTGCCGTGACAATGTCCGTGTCCATGACCGTGACCATGGTGGCCATGATGATGACCATGGTGGCCGCCGTGATGGTGTCCGTGGTCCATGGATGATCTGCTGATTGCTGAAGTTTCTGTGTGCGCGATTTTATGTAAAGAGACGATGTATTGTGATGGTTCGGGAAGGAATTGGTCCAGATTTATACACGGGAAGGGCCTCCGCAAGTCTTGGTCAATGGAATATCATTTTCCTGGAAGGTCGGTTGGGTAAATCTCACACATAATTTTTCTTACTTGGTTTTCCCCTTGCGTGCCATGGAAGCTACTGCAGCCTTCGTCGTTATCCTTATCACATATGACCTGGGTTTCCTGCTCGAATTTGACCCCAGCGAACTTTGTTTTCGTCGCCACCTCACCGTTCTTCTCGTGTGAACTCTCTGCTCTTGTCAATCTCTGGTGGATACGTGCAACTTAGTTTTTCAACCTCATTATTCCTCATTCGAATTTGACTTGCAGAAGACGGAGTTGATAAAAATGCGGTTTCCTCGAAACAAATACTTTCTTCTTTGAATTGCAAGTTTCGTATTTCCTTGATCTGTGTCGTTGTCTCTTTAACCTGTTGAATTGCTGTAAGAATGTTGCCCTGATTGCAGTAAGTAAATAGAGGTTCGAACATGTCAATGTTATTTTATAACAGTAGACGGAAATGACAAATCTAGGTCGCTAAGATCGAAGTGGAGAAATTATGCAAGTTGGTTCCGCTAATTCCATTCACCTAAGTGTTAATCTATTAATATTTCATATACATATATAGATCTTGCTTGGACAGCATCAGATCATTGTTCGCCGGTCAGAATGTATGAGTCAATTATTTTATTTTCCATTATAAAAACTTGACCTAGCAGTCCATATTGCACGTTGCAAGTTATAAGTTGCCGATGTTCTAGGTAATTGCGTGCAATTATCGCATTTAAATTTGTTCAAACTTTTGGCCCAAAAGCTCCAAAAAAAAAAAAAATTACAAAATTACTTTTACTTTGTCGAAAATTACAAAATTACTAACAATGCTATAACTTTGTCAAATCTAATGCCGAGAGATACTGTCTGTTTGCATTGAACCTGGGTTCATCGAGTTTGAGTTTGAAAAGAAATTTTCCTAATCTAAGTAATTTTTTAAGATGAATTGATTTCCTAAAGGGGGTTTACTTTCAAGGAAATATTGGCAGTAAATAATGGAATAAAAAAGTTAACTCTTGGCTATATATAAGAATTTCTATATGAAGAGTATCCAAGAGTTTTTTTTTTTTCGTGAATTACATCTTGAAGTAATTTGAGAGTGTTGAAGCCCATAAATCTTGTGATAAGTTTAACAATTCCTTTGTGAGATTGAAAAGTGATTTCCGCGGGAATTGTGGCGTTAAACACATTAAGTGCTATTGAGCATAATTAGAGACTAGAAAATTATGAAAGTGTTTAAATGATTCAAGTGTGATATGTTGCTCTATCCATAAATATTAATCACACTAATCGAATTACGTAAATTTGACATTTGGATTAATTCCTCATTATATTTATTTTATTATTCGATCACTTACTTATCGCTATAATTAATTTTGTTGCCTCTTGCCAATAAATCACCCTCCGTCCCTCGTTACAGCAAAGTAATGCAAGTACGTGTATATAGTTTGTACCCGCTCAGAATTCAATTGCTGCCTCTTATTTCTATATTGTCTTGACTTTCAGATTCACATAATATATCTAACTGTTAAAAAGTGATTGAATTTTTGAAAGTCCTAGAACACACTAGCCTACATATGCTTAGGAATGAAGTATGCTTAACAAAGAAGGAAAGAGATGCCAGCAACAATTCGTCTAAGTCGGCACTTCAAGTCGGCAAGAAAAGGCAAATCCAAGTCAAAGTTGAAGACTCATGTGGTGGAGAAGCTTCTAGTACTATGTGGGCAGCAAGAGTACTTGAAGAAGAAGAAAATGAGTTGCCTGCAAGCAACACTATGGCGGTGAAAAAGTCAAAATTGACATGCTTGTAGTCAGTGAAACTTGCCTATAAATAGGCAAGAGTTCTCAACCTTGTAAATATATATAACAACTAGAACTAAAAGAGAGAAAACGCGAGTTGAGAGAACTAGAACCAGAAACTAAGAGAGAGCCACTTCATTATCTTTTGTATCACACAAGTCCTTGAATAAAATTTAGCATGTGCTTCCTCCATTTCTCAGCTCTCTTGCTATAATTCACACATACTTGAACACTTACGTTTCCGCGAATTCCAACAGTGGTATCAAAGCCACGTCTTTGGTTGGTATCAAGCTTTGTCCTAACCACCCATTCCTAAAACTACCCATCCAAATTTCCAACAACTAAAATATGACCAACGCTACATTATCCTCATTTCCCATTTCTATCTTTGATGGGAATAACTAAGATTACTGGAGCATCAAAATGACTACATTCTTGATGGCCCAAGACTTATGAGACGCTGAAAGAGGTTATGAGGCTTCGAAGGTGCGAGTGTTCCAAAGGATCAATTACAAAGGGATGCAAGGGCACTATACTTTTTCAATAAGCACTCTCGAAAATAGTATTTGCGAGAATAATTGGAGTGAAGATTGCAAATAAGGCTTGGAAGATATTACAAGAAGAATTTCAAGGCACTAAACAAGTACGAACTATACAACTTCAAACTTTGAGAAGGGAATTCAAAGAATTCTAAGATGAAAAATTATAAGACTGTTCAAGAATATTGTGGTAGATTCAAAGAACTAGTAAATCAGATGAGATATTATGGAGATGATATCACCGATCGAGGGTTGTTGAAAAATATTGGTGAAACCCACTAGGAAATACAATTTTATTGTTACTACTATAGAATCATATAAGGATTTAAAAACCCTATCAATGAGTGAGCTAATTGGCTCTTTAAAGCATATGAAAAGAGATTGCAAGTGCAGGATGAAGATATAGTTGAAAGTGTTTTTCAGTAAAAAATGAACATATAGTCTCATAATTGTAAAAGTAGTGGAAGAAAACTCATGGAAAAATAGGAAAGGAGGAAAAACTATACAAAAGGAAAAATATCCACCTTCTGGTATTTGCAAGAAGAATAACCATTTCGAGAAGGATTGTTGGATTAAAGATAAACCACAATGCCACTCTTGTAAAAGATATGGCCACATAGAAAAGTTTTGTTGCTCTAAAATAGATTATTGAGCAAATTACATTGAAGAAAAAGGCAAAGAAGAGGAAGAAGAAAATACAAATAATTTATTCTACACAAGCCAAGAGGAAAAAGATGAGAAGAATGATCCATGGTATATTGATGGTGGGTGTAGCAATCACATGACAAGAGATGAATCTATATTCACCAATATTGATACATCAGCAAAAACACACGTGAGATTGGGCAATGGTGCATTGGTTGATGTGAAAGGAAAAGGGACAATAGCTATTAAAATTAAGAAATGCCCAAAATATATTTATGAAGTACATCCGATGTGACATCCCGAATTTCGACCATGTCTCGATAAAATGAACTAGGCTTTTGCCGACGCGCCTATGGTCTTTTTTTTCTCTAAGCCAATCACTCATGAGTTAACCAATCTATCATGTGAAGTCGTTAAGGGATATAAACATGACATACTTGAGAAATTGATCGAAATCGATCGCTCAACCGTGATAATCGGCAATGGTCAATACGGTACCTTTATAATCGATTAATGATCGAATATAGGTCAATTCGACGAAAACACGCAATTGAATTGTGGGTGATTCCACATGATTGCAAAATTCGCATCGAACGGCACTAACCCAATTTTCTGTCAATTCTGTACTCGGTACCCGTAATTGAAGAGCACCGTGGCACTCAAAATTTCAATCCAATTATACAAAAATGCACTCTCCTTGTTATAAAAGAAAAAATGAATCAGAAGCTAGATGTTGAAGTAACAATGGAGAAGGTACAAAAGGCTGTGTTTGAGATGGGAGCCCTCAAAGCACCAAGTCCGAATGGTCTCAATGGTCAATTTTATCAAATTTATTGGGAGTATATTGAGATGGGAGTGATTCATACAGTACGGAAATTTTTTGAGACCGGGTATCTTGACCTAGAAATTAACAAAACTCATATTACATTGATCCTAAAAGTGCCCAGCCCTAAGAGTCTAGATCAATTTAGACCTATCAGTTTGAGCAGTTTTATGAACAAGATCTTTTTGAAGGTCTTGGCAAATAGGTTAAAACCATGGCTTCCTGGAATTATAGCTGGTGAGCAAAGCACCTTTATTGGAGGGAGGCAAATACAATATAATATTCTTATAGTGCAAATACAATATAATATTCTTATAGTGCGGAGGTCCTTCACCAACTAAGAATACACAATCGAAAGAAGAAATTTCAAGATGTGCTAAAACTGGATATGATGAAGGCATATGATAGGTTGGGATGGAATTTTTTGGAGGCATGTATGCTAAAAATGGGGTTAAGTGAGATGTGGCTTAATGAGGTGATGACTTGTATCAAAACTATCTCATTTATAGTGCAAGAGGGAGGCAAATACAAAATAATATTTCTATGGTGCAAGAGCTCCTTCATCAAATAAGAATACGCAACCAAAAGAAAAATTTCAAGTTTTCCTGAAAGTGGATATGATGAAGACAAATGATGGGGGTGGAATAGGATTTTTTTTAGGCGTGTATGCTGAAAATGGGTTCAGTGAGATGTGAGTTAATAGGATGATGACTTGTGCCAAAACTGTCTTGTTTAGTGCTAAATTCAATGGGGAGCCTCTACCATTCTTGCAGCCCTCAAGACTTCAACTAGGTGATCCCATCTCCGCATATGTTTCTATCATTATGGGAAACTCATTGTCGTATTTAATTAATTTATCAATGGAAGAGGGCACTATCAATAAGATAAAATTCAATAGAAATTGTCAAATTCTCTTAGGGAAAATTGTCCAAAAAGTCTTAAACCTATTGCACTTTTGTCAATCCAGTCCTAAACCTTTTAACTTTACCAATTCAGTCCTAAACCTTTAACTTTACCAATTCAGTTTTAAACTTCTTGCCGATTCAATCCATCTGGCCAATTTTAGCCGAAAAATGCTAACATCGACGCCGACAAGTGTCACGTAGGATCGCCAGCGTTGATGTGGACAATTTTTAATAATATTTTAATATTGTTTTGAATTTTTTTGAATTATTATTATTTTTCTATTTTTCCCTCTTTTTCTTTTCTTTTCTTTTCTTTCTTTCCTTTTTGCTTTTTTCTTTCCTTTCTACGGTGGCCACCACTAGCCACAGGTGAGGGCCGGCCACCACGGCCAGCCCGGTTGGCCTCGCCCACCACAAGTGAGGCCCGATCGTGCAAGGCCATCCCGGTCCGGGCGAGGCCTACACTCGCCTAAGCGAGGACGAGCCCCTGTGAGGGCTCCCCTCGCTAGATCCGGGGCGAGGCCGGCCCTCACCCAAGCCGATCTGGCGAGGACGACCCTCGCCCCGCTGGCCGACACCCGACCGGGCAAGGGCGAGCCCCGGTGAGGGCTCCCCTTACCAGATCTCGGCGAGGCCCCGCCCGGGTAGCCGACGCCCGCCCGGGCGAGGGTAAACCCTAGCAAGGGCTCCCCGCCCGACCGACACCCGATGAGGCCGCCTCGGCTTGGGCAAGGGTCGACCTCGCCCGGCGACCCTTGCCGGGCCGTGCCCGAGCGAGGGCTCCCCGCCCGACCCGGGCCTCGTTTGTGGAGGGCGAGGCCACTGGCTGGCTATGGCCGGTGGCCTACGCTTGCTTGTGGCCGGTGGTAGGCCACCGAGAAAAGGAAAGAAAAAGCCAAAAAGAGAAAGAAAATAAAGAAAAGAAAAAGGGAAAAATAGAAAAAAACAATAATAATTCAAAAAAATATTAAAATATTATTAAAAATTATCGACATCAGCACCGGCGATCTTACGTGGCACCGCCGACGTCCACGTCAGCATTTTCTGGCTAAAATTGGTTGGATTGACTGAATCGGCAAGAAGTGAAAAGGTTTAGGACTAAATTGGCAAAAATGCAATAGGTTTAGGACTTTTGACAATTTTCCCAATTCTCTCACACATGTCATTTGCAGATGATTCCATTTTCTTCCTAGATGGAAATGTAATGGAGTGTTAGAACTTGACTTTAATTCCGAATCAATATGGCTATGCTTCAGAACCTATCAATTTGAAAAGTTAGGCATTTCATTTAGCAAAGATTGTCCACATAATTTGAGAAGGAATATGGCATTTGAATTGAGAGTCCTTGAAATTGAAAAGACTAGGAAGTACTTGGGAATTCCATTTGATTGGGGATCTTCTAAAAGCAAATGTTTGTGTCGATATTAGCCAAAGTTAATATGAAATTAGATGGGTGGAAGGAAAGCTTGATCTCAAAAGGGGCCGAAGAAATCCTCCTAAAAACAGTAGTTCAAGCATTGTCGCAATATGCCATGTTTATTGTTAAAATTCTAGTTTCCTTTGCAAATCCATTGAAAGGCAAATAGCCTTTTTGGTGGAAAACAATGACTCCAAAACAAAGCTACAGTGGAGAAGATAGGAATTGTTAAACAGAGGAAAGATTAAGGAGGAATGGGATTCGAAGACTTAATTTCTTTTAACGAGGCGATGCTTGAGAAACAAGCCTTGAGGCTTTCTCATAATATAACTTCTTTGTGGTGTCAAATTTTAAAAGGGATCTACTTCGCCCATGGCTCATTTTGGAATGATGGAAAAGGTTCCCAACCCTCTAGGGGTTGGCAAAGTATGTTGAAGGGCAGAGAAGCTATTTCACCTTCAGTGATGTTGTCAATAGGAAATATAAATGATATTAATATAAGAGAAGACAAATAGTTCAAAAGAGGCATCATTGGTGGACCTACAAACTATGGTGAACCTACTCGAGTTGCTGAATTGATTATTAAGGAGGAGGATAAATGGGATGAACAAATGCTACGTAGAATGTTCAATGAGCAGATCGTTATTGAAATACTAACTATTCATCTAAAAACTCAGGATGCTCAAGAAAGGTTAGTGTGGACACAGATTAAATAAGGTCATTTCACCATTAAGAGTTCTTACAATATAGATGGAGAAATGATTTTGCCAAACAGTGGAGAGCAAACATCAACATCATATCAGCCACCCCGTCACTTATGGAACGTAATTTGGCAAATGAAACCCCCTCAAAAATTAGAATCTTTATCTAGAGTCTATGTCAAACTTTATATATAATATTAATGAATCATACTTTTATAATATTTATGTGATAACATACTTGTAAACCAACACTTGTATTTCCAAAATCACAAAAAAAAAAAGGAAAATATACTAAAAATACATGTATTTAGGGTTTCGTACGTATTTTCACATCCATAAAATTATCAAACATGTAAAATAAATACACCATAATATAGAGAATGGTCATACAAACCTGTAGCCATTAGCCATGCATTGATTGGAGGCTCCACACGCCCGCATTCGACGCTTGAGTGTGTGGCGTATGGAGCTCACACACGAGCAATATTGACCGATCGATTTGGTCTAATCGCAGAGGTCCGACTGGCTGACCGGGTTAGGTCGAGTCGAGTCATGGGTCGGGTCCTAGTCACCGACCTCATCGTGACGTCAGCCTCCACGTGTGAGGGCGCATGACCGCGCGTGGAGCGCGTGCTCGACACCTTGGCGACGCATGGCCGCGTGTGGGGGCACGAGGGGCCTCCCCCGGCAACACGCCGCCCACAGTCTTGCTTGTCTCAACGAGCCCAATCCAAATTTGTAATTTAATTTGATTTTTATTGAACAAAAATCATGAAAATCACAAAAAGAGGTCGAAAATACAATGCCTTCAAGTTCTAGGTTATAATTGCTCTGATACCACATGTTGGATACAAAATATGTAATCCCAAGATCTCCATAACCAGAATAATAGCATAGATGATTGAGTAGAAAGATGAACGTACCCATTTTGGAATCCATTGTTCTGATGCGAAAGTGGAAAAAATGATGACCCACGCGCAAATCATTCTCCTCTATTATATTCTGTATCACTAGCTCAATGAGACGACCCCCTCACCCTTTAGCGTTAGGTTAACACTCCTTATGTGAGGATACTTGTGAGAAATTAGAATTAGATGAGAGACTTGAGCACTATTTATAGAGTTTCCAACCAGACCCTCTCATTACGGGCCAGGCTCAACTCGGCCCACACTAGCCAATCCCATATTAGACTAATTAAGAAACATTCTATCTCACTTTAGACCAACCCCATAAAATGGTAAATTATAATATCAATTAATGTAGCCACATCAAGAAAACTCTCACATTGCACACTCACACTTCCGCAAATTCCAACATTAATATTATCAGAACTAGGTCTTCCAAACGCCATAAAAAAAAAATGAAAATATTCAAACCGCATGATACAATTCCAAAGTGGTTTTCTATATAAAATCCTAAAATTTTCAATTATATCCTAGCCCACCATTATCTACAAATGGAGAGATTACAAAGCACCACATGACTTGATGAGTTTAGTCATATATCTGCATAAATGACTATATTTAGACAGATTTTGATCACCAATCTCATCATATTACTAGCAATCTCTCACCTCTCATTGTATCACCAGCAATCTCTCGTCCTCTTCTTCTAATGTTTCTTTAGTTCCTATGTGTTTTTTTTCTTTTCTTTTCCAACTTACTATGTTTCTAGTTGATTAATTTTGACAGCAATGTGTTTGAGATTGATTACTATAGTTCGATCTTTGCACTTGTGCCCCTGATTATATGAAGAAAGAGGTTAATCAAAGAAGGGGAAAATATAATAGTTACCAAAGTTTTCTTTGTTCTTGAAGTCAACTTGCCCATCCTTGATCGTATTAATTAGGTTCGGGACGTCCTACTTTTTACCATTTCCCTGTTTAAGATTAAGATGTCAAAACTTAAATTATAAATTCAATAATTGAAAGAGCAAACAAAACCTTTTAATAACTAGCATAAGAGGCACACGTGTCACTTGCATGTTGAGAGAAAGAAATGAAAAATACGGAGCGGGATAGAGAGGATGTGACATCTAATTTTTGAGTAAGATATTGTCAATAACTTTAGAAGAAAGTAGGTCTATGTCAAACTACTATATATATTTATATGTCGCGGGAATTAATAAGAACCTTGGCTATGGATGTTTTATGGAATTTCATCAAGAAATTCAATAAGAGAACTCATACATATGTGTGTGCAAGAATAGAAAAGCCAAAAAAAAAAAAAAAAATGCAAAATGGAGAGACGGAACAATTAATTAAAATGAGGGTTCAATCAAATTGCTATATTATCGTTTGTATAGAATGAACAGATTATTAATCAATAATATTTTTATTTTAATTGATGTCACGAGCAAATTAAACACGATAGATAATACACATCGCCCATTCTCTTTTAATGAAATTATGATCCGTAGAGAGTAAGGATTTTCAAAACTTCTTTTCACATTCAAGAAGATTAGCTACATTAGTTATCATAAACTTACATTTTCAAGCCTGACTCATTTTAACAAAGCCTATTATTAGCATTTTCGGGAAACATAAGTATAATTCAACGTTAATATTACGCCAAAGGGCTAGTGCGATCAAACTTTTGACCGATTCGGATAGGCAATTACTGCATTTACTGCTATTTATGGCTAGTGCGACCAAACTTTTGACCGATTGAGTTTCCCGGTGATGGTCAACTTAGTTAGCTGGCAACCATTAATTGATCCGACAAAGGAGGAAAGAGTTAACTTACCACAACAGGTTACCTTGTTTAAATTACATGACACTCAAAAGTTTGTGAATAGGTAACATTAACTTCAAAACAAAGTAGTTCCCAAATGGCTTGAGGAGGGTAAGATGTCCAATTACTCAGAGGGGAATTTCTTCACTAAGCCTTAACAACCAAACCCACCATTCTATCGGATTCTCTGTTGATCCGGGCTTCCTTCAGGTTTGTAAAAAAAGACCCTGGAAGCCCATGGGCCTCATTGATAGGAGCACTCAATTCACGACTCGTCTGTACATTACTTTGTTACACTATTAATCAGATCATAACAATCTGATTCCATTTCGAGTGTCTTCCGTTCGGGAGCTAAAATACTTTAGGATTTCCATCAAGGTTTCAATCGACTCCCAACTATCAATTATTTAGGAACACAAAAATCTTGGAAGTTACATGATCGAAATGTGGATAGAGATTCAATTATGTTTGGCCTACCATATTCGGACAAGATTAAATCCCTTTGAAGAAATTGTCACGAGGACCAACCTAGGTCGAGGAGTCTTAGAATGTGCCGAGCCATGCTACAAGAGAACGATGCTGCTTTTCTACGGAGCTTCATCATGAAACTCAGGATCCTGAACTGTTTCGCCTTATACAAAGGTCTTTCGCTTCGTGGATCACGAGGTTTCATGTTTTACTTACGTTTTGACTCTTGCTCAGGTAGGACCCTTTTCGATGTCTCATCTGTGGTTCTTTTCAATTCGTGGAGTGGTGTCGAGCTTGTCGTTTTTCTTTTTGGTGAAATATCAACTAATGGACGTGACATTTTTTGTTTATTATCGCCGGTTCCAAAGGATTTTGTTGACTAATAATATCAAGAGATGATTAAAAAAATTAGGAACGATGCAATCATCAACTAATAAATACGGAGACCCCAATGTCTATGCGTTCGATTTGTCGCCATTCCGTCGTGGGAGTGAACTATTAAAAGCTAAAACTTTGACCAGATATAAAAATAAAAATAAGTAGCAATTCAGCCCTGCATTTGAGTCTCTCTTTTGACTGATGGGCATATTAAACTTTTGATAATTGCGGAGCACAGTGTCTAGTAATCGGAGTACAAGACCGATAAGTTGGTTACTAGATACTATGCAAAGCACCAATTAACCTAACAAGAACATTAGGGTGTTTGGCCATCTCATCGCAAACGTGATATGCTATTATACCTATTTATCCATCGATAGCTATTTCCGAAGAAGTGACGGAGAGTCTACTTTCCTCTGCTATGACCCCCAAGTTCTCAAGCAATTATTTTCTTCCCCATCTAAGAGGGAATATTTCTAAAATTTTACGTCTCAGAGTTCAAACGAAATTTTTAAGGACATGCCTAAGTCCATTATGAATTATAAGATATCACTAGAAAATATGAGAAACTTTTCACTGATTTCTATGAGTTAATCCATGCCAATATCCTTGGCCACCTATGGAGATGATGTCTTAGAATTTTGCATATATCAAATGGGAAATTTGCGTTTCCATGTTTATTATCACTTATAGAGGTTTCCTAAGAGCAGTATATGTCGTTTTCTATTTTAGGATCTATGCTCTTAGTGTAGAGTTGTCTATACAACCAACAATTTTAATAGGTTCAACTGAATGGACAACAATGATTCATGCCGTGTGCTGTGGTGCCTAACCACTTCATAATGTAGCTGTTTTTGTTGATGGGGAAGTGACAAGATCCTCAACAAACATTTATTGGCATGGATTATATGTCGGGAGTAGGGCATAAATGGTGAAAATTATCCTTTGTACTCAGCTCGTGCAACCTAAATGCGTTCAATGCATTAGATGTCGCGTGCTCCACGTGGAACTTACTAGATTTGAAAGTACACATGCATTAAAACATGCATGAATCAAACACAGTAAGAATCATTCCTAGAACTGAAGCACTATAAAATATTATGATGGTACTCCTACAATTTTGAGGCTATAGTTATAAGGTTAATAGGCTGAAACCACTTAACTTTAATGATCATTTCAATTGGGGATAAATAGTTCTAAACTTTGGTCCATAGAATTT
>CM024622.1:1713989-1932612 GCA_014182585.1 Eucalyptus coolabah | reverse complement strand
GCTCTTTTTGCCTTTGATGTATTACGCAGTCAGTTGACAAGATGTCTTACATGCATTATTATGCCAGAGAATTACTGCAACTTGGAGGATTTAGGGACAAAGTGAATATCTGCAAAGGACACTTTTGAGGTATTTCAATAGATGGAACATAGGTATTGGCAAAAATTAGAAATGCCAAATGCAATATAATCTTTCATGCATTATTATGCCAGAGAATTACCTGAATGTGTCGTTAATTGTTCTTTCATTGTAGATTCTTCTTATTAATGCTATATCTAGTTTTCAATGCATAGGTGTTCTTACAGATGCCACCTCTATGGGAGAAATATGAATTATGGGACAAAACATTGTTGTTATCTGTTGTTTGAAATAATTGCTTTTTTCCCCCTTTCAAGTCTGGTCCTCATGCTGATATGTGTACCAAATGTGAAATTCTTGATCTCTTTGTATGCATAACGGGAGATTGAATATGATTACACAGGTTCAAAATTGGTTTATGTGAACATCGCAATCTTTCACTTAAGAACTTGTGCTTTTGTGTTACCCAACTCATCAGTTATTTGAGTTTGTTCGAAGATCTTTCTATCCATTTTCCTATTACCATGAAATTGTACAAATAATTTTCATTTCCTTGGCTGAGTAGCTTGAACTTTGAGACTGTCGAGAAGGAGAAAAAGAAAAGGAATTCTTTGGGGGTGGGGTGTTGTCTTTTGGATTTTGTAGTCAACAATGGTTTTCACTTACCCTCTTCCTAATATTCTATGTTTCGTATTTGATCCCAAGTTGATTACTTGACCGTGTAATTGGAACTTAGGTGATTTTGTCGGTTGGGCTTTCTGTCTAGCTTATGATAATTGTGTTTGGAAATACAGTATCTCATTTTTCCAGATTAGTAGGAAATAATATTGCCACAGTTCCCTCCTACATCTGTTTTAGCATCCACCAAATACATTCCCATATGAGGTATATACCTTTAGTCTGAAACTACGATTTTCTTCAGAGATCTACATGTGCAGAGTACAACTTGCTTTTTCTTGCTAATCATTTCTCTATATGACTCTCGGATGCACATTACTTTGCTTCATCTAATCGAACTTGTGAAATTGGTTTTACAGATTATATCTCCTTCCAAATAGTCTTTTTTAGATGTTACAAAACGGTATAGTAGTGGTGAGGTGATTTATAAATGATTCAAGCAATGTGAAGTAGGAAGGCCTTTGGAATCGATCTTGTTGTACATCCCTTCGGTTACTATTGTGTGGATTTGGCTCTATAAAAGGTGAAAGCTAGGTATTTCATACGTTAAATCCCTTATTTGCAGATGTGGCTAATAAATTATGTTGGAAACATCAACTTCAAATTGTTGTGTTGCTAAATAAGATGGATGACACTTGTGAAAACTTGGGAGATGCCTAGATGATGATCTTGCCGGACCAGTGACCTTCCATTTATGCATATGTCGGAACCTCTTGTGCAATTAACCAGAGTTGGACCAATTGAAGGTAACTTGTGGATCGAGCTTGCATAATGATTCCTTACTTGTGAGAAGTATAGGATGCTCTTGAGTTCTATTTGTTCCTATACTTGTCAATTCCCTATTTAAGACATTGATGGAAAAAAAGAAAAACTTGGGCATTGTGCTTTTCTTTTCGAGTCTGGTTTCATAGTAGAAACGGTAGTGGTCAACAAATTGGTATTGACCTGTTGAACCCGGTAACCATGTACCTATCAATTGGTAACCCAAAAAGCTTGTCAACTAGTCTAGACCGGTTCTAGGTCTTTCAAAAACTTTAAGGAAGAGTATTGAAGTTGGGTTGGGGTTTGGAACTCTAACCTCTTGTAACTAAAAGGCATGCCAACCATCTGCTCCGGTGTCTTCTTGCTTCATTTTGTGGTGGATTGCTTATTTATTGACCGTATTGGCTTAGTCTATTAAAAATTTGAACAATTCTATTGAGAACGGAATCCTGTCTTTTGTGCTCAAGCAACTTTGCCAAGTGACCGGGGGCTTCTTTTTGTTACGGACAGGTGTATTCTACTTGACAACATTACATGCAATTGGCTCAACCTTCCATTGACTGTTAGAACATGGTTCTACCGGTTTGACTGTTGAACCACTAGTCCGGTTTAAAAACGTTTATTCTTTTGTTCTTCCTATTATGTATCTGCTCTCCTCATCAACACGAGGAGTGGCAGCTAGTTTCTCCACATAAATGCATATACATCCTATTTCATGCCTACAATTTTAAAGGATGTTATACTTTTTGCCTTAACATAACGCAAAAGTTTTGTTGACAGTTAGAGCCTTGTACTTGAATGTATGTCAAGGAATGTGCATTTTATGACCCTAATGGGCTGATAGTGCCACTTTTGCTTCTATTTTGTGAGAACACTTTTGCTTGGTTGTCTCATTCTCACTTCCGAACACTAACCCAGTGAAATTACACATCTTGGACTCTTACACCTAGAGATGGAGAATGAGAAGATTTGCTGCATTCCCCATACGTAGTTCCTTGTTGTTTGTGGTAAAAATTTTACACCATTGCCGTACAATTGAGCCGAGGATCAAATTATTGCGATGCCATCAATTGTATACTCTGAAAACCATTTCCTTGAGCTTCTTACCATGTCCATTTGCGTTTGGATTTTTGAAACTTATTGTTGCTCATAGTCTTTCCTTTCGTATTATTGTTTGAAACTTGCTAGTATCAATAACAAATTTATTTCATTGACTAGGTGGTGGAGCTGAATTATCTGTCCATGCTCCTTACTAAATTCCCACTTTTACAACCTACTCTTAAGTTTAAATATGACTGGCATAGGTACATTGTGCCTCTCTAATGGATAATTTCGTGTTTGTTCTAACGGTTGAAAACCTGCAAATTTATGCTCCAAATAATGTTTTTTTCCTTTGAAGAAGTAAAATACTAAAGTATTAGGTCTTCTGTAAATTTTAAGATCAATTGGGAGGTCAAAGTGCGAAAAAAGATGAATCTTTAGTGGCCAGACAAATAAAGAAAGAATAATTATCTTCTTATGGTAGGTTCATTGCGATCCGAGTTGACTAGGAACTAGTAGGTACATGTTCATGATGATAGATACTATTAGGGTCTTTAGTATAGAAAGATACTTGTAGAGCATTCATGGTTCACATGCATAAGATAGCCTCTTCGGTACATAAGTTTTGCTCCTGCCTATGTTTTAGTGCGATGCAAGTATTGTACTTATTAATTTTACCCAAAGCAAAAGTATCAAAACATCGCATTAGTTATGGCCATATTATAGGACCATCGGAGTGAAATCAAGTTGAATTATTTATTCTTGGCTACGGCTAGTAGAGGTGTGGCTTGTGTTTTGGCTGCAAGAAAGCTGGCCACGGGTCTACATACTTGGATGAGATGAAGATGAAATCTCGGATTCCAGAACAAACATCTATTGTAGGTGGACCTCTAATCTTTGGGGACGGTCTCTCCTGGCAATTGCTTCAAATTGAGAAAGCTCTCTCTTTTTCTATTCGGTTTGTGAAGCGCTTGAATGTCTTCATTGAGAACATGATGTTGAACGAGGAGTTGGCATTTTACAGAAAAAAAAATCTACCGTGAATGAAGGTGATCCGAGTGCAAATCTAGATTCTGTTCTAGTTTATGTGGTAGTGATTGTACTTGATGTTACGATTATATTATGGTTGTTTATGTGCACTAATATTTTTTTCATTGGTATCTAACTTAGTTTGGTCATAAGGGATATTACCATCATCCTTAAAAAGAAATGGATGGTTAAGGTGGAGCAATTTTGAGGCAGTTTTCTTAGAAATGACTTTAAACTTTACATTGTGAAAGAACTTTCCTGCCGATAATTTTTAATGCTTGAGTTGACTTTCGAGAGTCGCCATTAGCTGAACAACATGATGCCTCATACTTGGAAGTCTGAATTATCTTGTTTATGCTTCAGATTTCTACTCAACCCGTAAGTATCATCCTATCTTTCAGTAAAAAGTCTTCAAAAATCTGTGTAGTTCGGATGTTGAATGTTGTGAGGCAAATTCGTTGCAAAATTGTAAACACTTTGTCGCATGATTCACACGTCATTTTTGTTCTCGATTTGCTTAAGGCCTGCTTAATTTTAGAAAATGCCTTTAGTTTCCATTTTCATAGAAACTTTTTCAATGTTTTGCTAACAAAATATTTGTTCAGTGAAAATAATATCATTAGGGATAAAAATTGTTAGAATATGCTTGGGTTACATCACTTTCAAAAAATATGCTTATTATTTTTTTCCAAATCTCCATGTTTGCTTTTGGAATGAGAATACTAAAAAGTCATCTTCAATTTGTAATTTGATTCTGAGAATAGTTTTCCTTTTATTCGTCGACTGCTTTCGGAGTGCTACCAAATTCATTTTCTGGTCTGTTTTAATTCTCAAATTGAAATCAGAACGGTCTTTTGAGAATCTTTATCAGCCGAATGCCTCCTTAGATTATCAATCTCTTTCCGTCTGCAGAAAAAATGGACTTCAAGTTGCTCAACAGGCTTTGAACATTGAAGATTTACTTCATTCATCTAGCCATCATTATCACTAATGCATAAGCGGTGGGCTGACGCCATAAACATATTTCATGAGGAAGTTTGATTTGCTGCAAAGCTTGTTAGTGACCATGGCAAGTAGTACTATTAATACACAGCGGTAGATGGCGTTTCATTTTTCTTCATTGAACTGTTTTCGTTTGCTTATCTAGGTCTTGACTCTTTCCCTCGGGAGGAATTTTTCAGTCTATCTGTTTTGTGTTAATTCTCTGGGTGAAGTGGTATGGCTAATTTTTTAAGCTTTGTACTTGCTATAGGACTTTGGCTTTTTTGGTTGGTTTTTATAATCATAGTTTGCTAGTTGGTTCGGTGATAGGGTATGAAGCGTGTATCAAAAGTTGTTTGTGATGCTGGAAAAGAACTTCGCTGGTTGTCCTCAATCATCTACAGTGCGCATTATTGTCTTTGCATTTGGCCTTTTCCCAAATAATTAAATTTCACGCATCTCAATGAACAGTCTTGGAGGTGATCGGATAGAGATAGGAATTTGTTACGGAAGTTATGCTTCTGCACATCTTGAGACATGCTATAATTTTCAGAACATCCTAATGTTGATTCTTCATACGAAGATATCATATGCAATGATCATCGAATTAAAATCTGATTTGAGTCGATTCAACAAGTTGGCAATATCTCCTATAAGCGTATAATGAAAATTTTAGGTCATTAATCATTGCTTTGAACTTGAACTTGATCTAAGTTTGAGCTTTGAGTGTACTTGTACATGGAGATATGGATATATAATGTTTATACGTTCACATTATAATTAGCAGGTGTAGAGATATGTTCTCAATTTAAAAGGAAAGAGTTTATTGCCTTAGATCTTAGCATATATCTCCTCACAATTGCAAGTCAATTTTTGTCTTGAAAGAAACAAGGGGAATTGAGTTAATCCCACTTGTTGTGCTGTAAAGGAATGCCTTTGCCATGCCCAAAGTTCTTGCCCAATAAAACTCGATAACCCAAGATAACATAGCGCAAGCATAGGAAACTTGTCCAAATTCTTGTCGAAGAACAATGAAGGAGGAGATGCTTTGTGCAGACTCTGCCTCTTTTTGCTGAGGAAACACACAAGTAACCAGTATTTTGCCTCATTTCTAAAGTAAGGATTTGTTCTCGGTTGCTTCCCAAGCAAAAAGAAACTCTAATTGGAATCCTCACTTTCCAAATCGATTTCTGAGGAAAATTTGTTTTGCCACGAATCTCCCTATCAAAGGGCTAGGGCTTTTGTCTCCTTGAAAACTTGAGCATTTCTTGTCAATATTGTGCTTATAGCCCACAACCATCACATAAATGGCCTCTCTCTCTCTCTCTCTCTCTCTCTCTCTCTCTTAAAGCAACTTTGGGGCGGGACTTGATAATTTCACATGAACATTCCAAACTTCTAATCTGCTTGCATGAATTGGATAGCAGACTAGGCTCCATTTCTTTATTGAATTTTCTAGTATATCTTTTATTTGATGGAGACTCTAGAGTATGTTGTTTAGTTCAAACATAGTTTGCGAGAAGATGAACATGGCTCGTAATGACCATTTACTGTGTAAAACATTTTCTTTTGTGAACTTTTAACTTCAATGGTTCCAGCAAGTAATGTATGTGGTCAATGCTATTTTTATCCCTCATCCCCGTCGAGTTTTCTTAAGAGATGATATTTGACGTACGGGTTAATTAATTGAAGTATTGTTATTTACTTAGCAGCCCGCTGTAGAAATCATTGGCTTTAGAATGGGTGAGCTCGGGGGTCTTTCAAGATGGCGTTCTTGTTATCTAGGTATTGGTTCGGATGAGACATTGGCGGATAATGCGGTGGAAAAGGCTGGAATGTTGCTTGTACGGGTTGAGTGAGGGTGCTCTCATCTACATTGTGGCCGATACGCCTGTTACAATCTTTCTTGTGATTTCTCTACCTTTCTTGATATCTTCTATTTGCAACTATTGTAATATCTTACCCATCCACGCATGGCTGAAATGGTTGAGGGCTTGCCTTTCCTCTTTGGAGGTTCTGAGTTCGAACTCCCTGATCGGCTCCGTGATTGGAGTGGGGGTTCATAGCGGTGGGTTCTTTGTGCTAGTCTCCCCGAAGGTATAGTCGCAAATACCGAATCGGCGTAAGGCGACAAGGGAAAGTGGATCCACAAAGCACCCAAAAAAAAAAAAAACTATTGTAATATCTTGCCTGTCTCTCATCATGTATGGTATCATGTCTTTAGTGACACTAAATTACTAAATTTTAAACATGAAGTTGAACTATTTGTGGACAAGATATGATATGGGTTGCTTAAAATGACATATTGATGTAAGTTAAATAGCCTTTAATTATTTGAAAAATGAGCTTGTTATCAATATTGTAAAGGAGTCATCGTTAGACGATGGGCTTTACACGTGACTTGAACCTTTTGTTCAACAAAGGTCCATTTAGTAACTTGTTAAGGTTGTTACGGAATATTGACAATAGCACATTGTTGTTTTGTTGATATCGTCATGTTTTTGAAGCAGCAAAAAGGGAAATTGACAACTTTTCTGTATCTTTGCTTCCCATGCCTCACACAACTTGGGATTTGTACCTTCTCAATTCTCGCATGCTACCCCGATGAAATGCAATTTTACTTGTTTCAAAATGAAAAAAATCATAGTGTGACCACTAGAGCAAGGTCAAAATATTGGTAGGATCCTATGGAGTTCTTGAGCCTGTGGCATGCTTGTAGTATTTGCCTTAGGGATTGAAAGCATATTGCATTGGTTAATAATGTGCATGTTGCTGAAGCTTTTGCTTTCGTCTCTCTTTCAATTTGCAAATTTCTTCAGCTGGCTTTTGAAATGTATAAAACAATCGATGTCGAGCCAAGTGATCAACTTTTAACATACAATAGGTTTGTCTAACTTTTGTCAAGCGGGTCCTTCCTCATGGTGAATTCCTATATACTCTTTTGAGTTTGATGGTGAACTTTTTGTAGTGTTCTTGAAGTTTCTATATGATCAAGATGCCGCTATGCATCTCTGGATCTTTCGAGGCCGATGAAGAAACTACCATTGATCCGTGAGTGATTTTCTCTACTTTTGGTCATGCTTTAAATGTCAGAATGATATGCTGTCAAGCCTAGTATTGTTTTCATGTGCTCTAGCGGCTGACTCATGGTTTGAGGCAATGTACCAAATTAGTTGCCAAAACTAAGGATATGAAATTGCAAATGAACTGCTGGTTTGGGGGTTAGTTCTTCATTTCAGGTCATCTTGCCATCATCTTCATCTATATTCATATTTGAACCCACCAAAGCACGAAACCCAGGATCCTTCCCACAATAATACCTACAGGTTCTCCCAATTATGTTCCATGACTGGAACAAAAAATACTTAAGAGCACTTCCACTAGATGAGGTTGACTTGAGCTAGGGTGGTTTGCTGGGCTTCAACCATGGTTATTGTTGGTCCAGCACTATTTTAAGTAACCACACACTAACAAGAGTTGAAATTGACGGGTTGATTGTTGTTTCTCATTGGATTGGAAGGTCTCATGTATCAAATGCAATTCCTTGTGCTTTTCTGCCTTGAGATATCTTGTCAGGTTAGTAAGATGTCTTACCCTCATTATTGTCTCAGAGAAACAATGCAGAGAGTTAGAGAATTACTGCAGTTTGGAGGATTTGGGGGACACCAAATATTTGCGAAGGGCTCTTGTGAAGAAATTTCAATAGATGGAACGTAGTTATTAGCAAAAGAATTAAAAAGCTAAAATGTAATGGAATCTTGTTCGTGAATAGGAGTTCTTGCTTGTATTTTTTTTTTTTTTTTTTTTTTTTGGGTAAATATTTTTTGTATTGTTTATTGCTTTTTCATTTTAAATTCTTCACATTAATGCTATATCTACTTTTTCCATTTATAAATGTTTTACACATGCTATAGTGGGAAAATATTAACTATGGGACAAATCATTGCTATCATCTGTTGTTTGAAGTGATTGCTTTTCTCCCTTTTGAAGTCTGGTCCTCGTTGATATGTGCACCAAATGTGAAATTGTGGACCTATCATACAAGAGTTTGAGTATATTACTTGGGCTCAAAATTTGTTTATGTAAACATTGCAATCCTTTAATTAAAAGTTTGTGCTTTTGGTTTGACTCATCAATTATTTGAGCTCAAATATTCATTTTTGTTTAGCTGATTCAGGACTTTTGTTAATGGGGTTTGTCTGTAGATATTTCTATCCATATGCCTATTACCATGAATTTGTGCCTATATTTTCATTTCCTTGTCTGAGTGGCCAGAACCTTGAGACTATAATGAGAGGAGAGAAAAAAAAAGTAAACCTTTGTGGGTTAGGGGTTGTCTTCTGGAGGTTGTCCTTAACAATGGTTTTTCATTTACCCTCTGTCTAATAATCTATTTTTTCGTATTTGATCTCAGGTTTAATTACTTGATAATATACATGGAAGCTTTAGTTGGGTGATCTTATCGGACTGGGCTCTATGTTTAGCTTATGATCCTTGTGTATGGTAATGCCGTATCTCATGTTTCCTGATTAGGAGCTAATTTGATCATCAAATTTTCAAGGAAGCTGCCCAGATGCCTTTCTCTTCTATTTTGAAAAAGATACTTTGTAAGAATTTATTTCTACAATTCCCTCTTACGTCAATTTCGGCATCCACCAGATACATATTCCCAATTCACTATCCTTCTATGGGGTATATACCTATAATATGAAACTACAAATATTATCCAGAGATCCACATGTGCAGAGGACAACTACTTTTTCATGCTAATCATTTCTCTGTATGGTATTGCAGGATGACTCTGAATTTGCTTCAGATTATGTTTCCTTTCAAATACCTGAGAGTCTTTTTAGATGTAACAAATCATATAGCGGTGGTGAGTGGACTTAAGAATGTTTCAAGCAATGTGAAGAAGGGAAGATCTTTGGAAGGATCTTGTTGTGCATCTCTCTTGGTCACTTGTTGTGTAGATTTGGCTCTATTGAGGTAAAAGCTTTGTATATCATATTTTGTAGCCCAAATTGGCCAATGTGGCTAATATATTCTGTTGGAAATCGGAACATCAAATTGTTATGTTGCTAAATAAGATGAATGGCAGTTGTGAAAACTGTGGAGATGCTAGGATGACGATCCTATAGGCTAGTGACCTTCCATTTGTACATATTGCAGGAACCACTTGTGCAAATAACTGGGATTTGTACCAATGGAAGGTAACTCATGGATATGGAGCTTGCATATTGATTTCTTACTCATGATATCTAGAGTTCTATTCTGATCATGTCAATTCACTATTTATGACATTGACGGCAAAAGGAAAAGACTCGCATATTGTGCTTTTCTGTCGACTCCTATTCTTTTCACAGTTTTAAGAGGTGGCTTTAGCTAGACCGGTAACCAGACCTGTCCAGTCTGGTTTCTCAGCAGAAATAGTATTGGTCAAGAACTGGTGGTATTGAGCCTGTTCAACTGGTAACCAGGTGTACCTATCAACTGGTACCCAGCAAACCTGTCAACTAGTCTGGACCAGCTCTGGGCCTTTTAAAGGAGAAGTGTTGGACTTGGGTTGGGGTTTGACACTCCAGCTTCTTGTAACTAACAAGCATGCTAGCCATTTGCTCCAGTGTCTTTTTGCTACACTTTGTGGTGGATAACTTATCCATCAACCGTGTTGGCCTAATCTATCAGAAAATTGAGCAGGATGCTATTAAGATGACGTCAAGCTTGTGTAATATATTAAGATGCTATGGTGTCTGCTGACTCACTAGCTTCTTTCGTTTTGAAAGTGTGTAATCTAATATGTGCAAAGTATTCTATCAGATGACATCACATGAAATTGGTTCAATTGGTCGAACTGGTGGAGCACGGTTCTACTAGTTTGTCCTGCTGAACCACTGGTCCGGTTTGAAAAACGTTTGTTCTTTTATTGTTCCTTTTTATTGTTTATCTACTCTTCTCATTAGCATGAGTAGCAGCAGCTTAGTTTTTCCTCCTATGTGCATAATGCATATACATGCCATTATATGCTTGTGGTTTCAAAGGATGTTTTACTTTCTTCCTTACTGTAACTGCAAAAGTGCCAACATATCTTGACAGCTGGAGCCTTGTACTTGTAGGTTAAGAAATGTGCATTTGATGGCCCCCAATGGGTTACTAGTGCCCTTTTTGCTTCTATTTTGTGAGGACATTTTGCTTGATTATATTATTCTCACATATGAAATGCTAACCAGTGAAACTACACATCTAGGACCCTATCTTACACCTGGAGATGGAGAATGAGAAGCTTTGCAGCATTCCCCATACTGTAGTTCCTCTATTGTCAGTTAGTGGTAAGAACATTTTGACACGGTCATACTATCGAGCTAAGGATCAATTCATGCTATGCCATCATTTGTATATTTTTGAAGATCTTTTCTTTGAGCTTCTTACTATGTCCATTGGCAGTTTTAGATGTCGGGAAACTTATTGTTGCCCATACTCTTTCCTTTGTGTATCAATGTTTGATAAAATTGCCAGTTTCAGTAACAAATTTATCTCGTTGGTGTATGGTGGAACTGAATTAATCCTGTCCATGCTCCTTGCTACATTTCCATTTAGAACCTACTATTAAGTTTAAATGTGACTGGCATAGGTACGTTGTGCCTCTTCAATCGACCACTTCATGTTTGTTCCTACAGATTGAAGAAGTGCAAAAGTTTGCTTCAAAGAAGAATATTTTTTAGTCAAAAGAAGTAAAAAAAAGAAAAAATTGTGGTATCGGGTTTTCCCCTAAATTTTAAATCAATTGAGAGGACAAAGCGCAAAATGATTTTATAGTCGCTAAACAAATACAAAAAGAATAATCATTCTCTTATGGCAGGTGCATAGCAGTCTGAGTAACTGACTGAGAACTGCTATGTACAAGTTCATGATGATAGATACTATCATTGTATCTAGTATAGCAAGATACTGGAGAGCATTGATAGTTACATGCATGCCATAGTCTCTTTAGGCACACAAGGATTACTTCGCACCTGTATTTTAGCATAATGCATGTGTTGTGCTTTTACTTTTACCCAACAAGGGTATCTAAACATCACGTTGGTTATGACCATATCCAAGGAACACCCGACTGAAATCAAGTTGATGTGTTTCTGGCAACAGCAAGTAGAGGTGTGGCTTGTGTTTTAGCTGCAAGAAAGCAGGCCCTGATCTGCATACTGGACGAGTATGAAGAAGAATCTATGATTCAGAATGACTGTTTGTTCAAGAGTTTGTGATGGTTATACTCGAGTTGCTGCTGTGGGTGGGCCTCTAATACTTGAAGCTGCAGACATCGGTGTGAGAAGCAATGCATGTGGGCTTTTTGACTGAAGCTTTTTGACTCCACCCTTCTTCTCGAGAAGTCCTAACCTATACCTGCCATGTGCCTCTTCTGCTAGGCAGGCATTTGTCGAAGGAAAAAGTGGAGTAAAAGGTAACGATTTATCTATTGAGTATTGACCGAAAGATGCTGAGTCATGGCTACTATTTGGTGGTAACCGTCTTCATTGCATTGCTGTAAGCGCCAAGACCTGCTCGATAGTGCCAAGCTTTGGCTTCATCTGTATATGTTCATTATTTTCATGTGGAAGAACCAAATATTTGGTTTGCATTATCTATACTTTGGGTTGAATGGTTCAGGCAGTGTACTTGACTGACGAACTCTCCATTTGAATATTGAAATCTCTCACCCGAGATTGACTTGCTTCTCCATATGTCATTGTCATTGACTCACTTTGGATTGAATGGTTCGGAACATGATTACTCAACTAAAGAACATACGCTATATTCCGATCTTAGATATTTGGAGCCCTCAAGTAGATGGCAGGTTTAAGATCATGAGATTATGTCTACAATATCGTGAATGGACTTTGTATCCTCAATAAAGAGCATCATGGAGTCTTTTAATTCAATGATGTACATTTAGGAATCAATAATTCTTTAATTGTAGTATTCTTTCTCCTGGGAATTATTGCCAATCTCGGGAGAAAGTATGCATGAATGTAACATGTGCATTTGTGATACTTCTTATGTTTATTATTTGCCGTGATGATAGCTCTTTTGGAACTTAAGCTGAATTTACTCTGAAAATAAATCCTCCTTTATTTATAGCCCTTCCAAATCTTTTACGTCTTCAATGTATTCTTCCGAATGCAAGTGCAGAAATAGTGACATTTAACATTAATTATTAGATGGGACAATAACATTATCAACAAAATAAATGATTGTTAACAGGTTTGCACTGTCAGTGCAAATCGCATGTAAACTTTAAATTCCATGACCCGTTAAACACAAGCTCGTTTTGGAGAAATTGGCGTTAAAATTTTCGAGGACCAAGAATAGAAGGCTAGGAAAAGAAATATGACTACGGCTAAGGAAGAAGCTTTGCTATTAATAGGAAATGTCTAAGAAGACGACTTGTGTCTATTGCACCAAATACCATTGGCTAAACCTTCTATTAATAGCCATTGTAGAGCCTCATAAAATCTACTTCTGCCACTATTCTCGGTAATAATAGAACAAATGATTATTTGTAACTCAACATCATTATCAAACTAACTGCCCAAATGATTGGAGAATATCAAGGTAACTTAGCATCATGTCTTAACAACTAAGCATCATGTCTTAACAAAGTGAGTGTTCTGAAAAATAGCTTTATTGCTGTGGATGGCAGCAACCGGCAAGACTTAATACATGAGACTGATAAGAAAATTAGTCACTTAAGAAGGCAACAAAGCTGATCTATACACAAGCGAATAACCTTATTAATGATGACGGGTCAAATATAGATAAGTACCTAATATGCCCTCATATTAGTTTAACCAAACCAATCTTCTTTTCTAATGTGATCTTCCAGTCACCTATTGATAAAAATGCATACAGAAACATGTTGCCGCCTGCTTATTACGTCTTTTCATATCTACTTAGTGGTAAAATTATCTTGTCAATATCCACTTGGCATCACCTAAGTGAAAGTGAGTTTTAGCTATTCAAAATGTGGAAACACTTGACATCCTTTCAAGCCAAATGAGTATTGGATGCTCGGCACACAATGTTAGGGAAATTACCAAGAAAGTCTTAAGCCTATTGCGGTTGCATCAATTCAGTCATAAACTTTTAAATTTGGCTAATTGAGTTCTAGACCTTTTGAGGATATGCCAATGTAATCCATTTAGTCAAATTTTGAGCAAAAATTGCCAATGTGGATAATGTTTACAATTTTTTATTAATTTTTCTGACTTTTTTCTTTTCTTTCTATTTTTTTCCTTCTTCTTTTTGCCAATGGATGGTTGCTAGCCACCTAGCCATTGGCCATGGCTGGCGAGGGTGAGTCACTATGGCAAATTCCGTGGTCTATGCCCATTGTAATACCCCATGGTATTGACAGCCGTATATACTCTAATCTTATAATGTGTTTCATCTCAAACTTAGAATAGTTCCACAAGCATAGTGTGCCTATGAGAGAGGGGAGGGGAAAATTGTTTAAAAAGTCATAAACCTATTCCATTTTTGTCAATTGAGTCATAAATATTTTCACATTTTGCCAATTGAGTCTATCCGGGAAATTTTGACTAAAATTTGCTGATGTGGACGATTGGCACTAACGTCACTTTTTAAATAATATTTTAATAATATTGAATTTGTTATGATTTTTTTTCTTTTCTTTTCTTTTCTTTTTTTTTTTTTTTGGGGGAGGGTTTTGGAGTTAGGCCGGCAAGGACCACGATGCCCTCGCCGGCCAAAGCGAGGGTGCATGTGCCCTCAACCTAGGTCAGCTGGCCACCCTTGCCAAACTAACTCCAAAACCCAAAAATAAAAGCAAAAAAAGTAAAAAATGAAAAGAAAGAAAAAAATCATAAAAAATTCAAAATATTATTTAAAAAGTGCCATGTCGATTGCCAACCGTGTACATTAGCAAATTCCTGTCAAAATTGATTTGATGAACTCAATTGGTAAAAAAATGAAAATGATTAAAATTCAATTGGAAAAATTGAAAAGTTTTTCATTAAATTGACAAAATTGCAGTAAGTTTAGGGCTTTTTGGACAATTTTCTTGAGAGGGAGTAGCAATGGAAGTCTTGATTTTAATTTGGTTAAACACATATATGCAACTCTCGTATGTTGAACTCCCTCGGTTTGGGTTATCGTGCTTGTAAGTTTGACAATCTCGACCAATATCTCCGATTTGTTCGATATCTTCCTATCCATCACCTTGGCGTGCTTTGTAGAATATGAAGTACATTTGGCGACTATTCGATATACTACCGTGGCACACCACACGGGAATCAACTCTAAAGGCGTCTTCAACTCTTCAACTCTTCATCTTGTGTCACGAGGCTACTATTTTCACGATTTGTCCTTGAAATCAATTCTTTAAAATCATTATAAGAGATCTAGCAATTTCCTTTAAGTACAAAATGAACCATGACACGTATATATTGTATTCTCCATATCATTAGAAAGAACATGGATATCTTTCTTGAAAGTAATTCCTTTAGATGAGTTGTAGATATCTCTCTGGAGAAAATGGGTTGGGGTTTGGAACTTCGACCTCTCGTAACTAACGGGCATGCCAACCATTTGCTCCGCGTGTCTTCTTGCTCCTTTTGTGGCGGATATTTTATTTATTGACTATATTGGCTTATTAGTCTATAAGAAATTAAAACAATGCTTTTGAGAACCGGAATCCAGTCTTTTGTGGGCAAGCGGCTCTACCGAGTGATTTGGGGCTCCTTTTGTTTTGAACATGCCTATTCTATCAAATAACGCCACATGCAATCGGTTCAAGCTGGTTGAATTGGCAAAGTACGGTTCTCAAGTTTGACTGGTTGAACCACTAGTCTGGTTTTATAGACTTTTGTTCTTTTGTTCTTCCTATTTACTATGTATCTCCTCTCCTCATCAGCACAAGCGGCGGCAGCTTAGTTTTTCCTCCTATGTGCATATGCATGCCATTATATGCGTCAATTTTAAACGATGTTTCACTTTCTCACTTACCATAACTTCAAAAGCTCCAGCATATCTCGACAGTTGGAGCCTTGTATGTATGTCAAGAAATGTGCATTTGATGACCCTAATGCATTAGTAGTGCCACTTTTGCTTCTATTTTGTGAGAACACTATTGCTTGGTTGTCTCATTCACACTTTTGAAACACTCACCCAGGGAAATTACACATCGAGGACTTTATTCTACACCTAGAGATGAAGAATGAGAAGTTGGCAGCATTCCCATACTGCAGTTCGCCCTTGTCAATTAGTGGTAAGAATTAGAATTTTTCACATTGCCCACACAATCAAGCTAAGGATCAATTCATTGCCACGCCATCAATCGTATACTCAAAAAACTATTTTCCTTGAGTTTCTTAGCATGTCCATTTGCACTTTGGACGTTTGGTAACTTATTGTTGCCCATAGTCTTTCCTATTTGTATCATCTTTTGATAAACTTGCTAGTGTCAGTATCAAGTATATCTCATTGGTGAGTGGTGGAACCGAATTAATCTTATGCATGCACCGTATTAAGTTTCCACTTTACAAGCTATTCTTAAGTTTAAATATGATTGGCACGGGATCATTGTGCCTCTCTAATGGACCATTTCATCTTTGTTCCAACGGTTGGAAATGTCCAAATTTATGCTCCAAAGAAGAATATTTTTTTCATTTGAAGAAGTAAAATACTAAAGTATTAGGTTTTCCTATAAATTTTAGATCAATTAAAAGGTCAAAGTGCGAAAAAGATGAATTATTAGTGGCCAGACAAACACAAAAAGAATAATTATTTTCTTATGTTAGGGTTCATTGCGGTTTAATTTACTGACTAAGAACGTATGTACATGTTAATGATGATAGATACTATCGGCATTCATGGTTCACATGCGTACCATGGCCTCTTCGGTACACATGTATTGCTTCCGCCTTTGTGTTTTAGCGTGATGCAAGTATTGTACTTATTACTTTTAACCAAAAGAGGTATCAAAGCATTGCATTAGTTATGGCCAAATAATAGAAACGTCGGAGTGAAATCAAGTTGATTCCTTTTTGCGACAACAAGTAGAGCCTTGCTTGTGTTTTGGCTGCAAGAAAACAGGCCCGGTCTACATATTCGACGATGATGAAGGTGAAATCTCGATTCGGAATGAACGTTTGTTTGTGAATGTGCGGTGGTAATGCTCATGTTGCTCGTGGGTGGACCTCTAATACTCGAAGCTGCGGGAGACATCGTGTGAGAAGCAATGCATGTGGACTTTCCGGCTAAAGCTCTTCGGCTCCACCCTTCTGGAGAGTTTCAATTTATGCCTGCCATGAGCCTTTTCTGCTAGGCGAGACATTTATTGAAGAGAAAAAGCGAGTGAAAGCTAACTACTTATCTATAGAGCTCGATGGAATCGGCAAAATCTTGACCCATGGCTTCTATCTAGGGGGAAGTAACTGTTTGCATTGTATTTCTGCAAGCTTTGACAACTATTCGATAGTGCCCAACTTTTGCTTCATGCGTATATGTTTATTATTTCCGCATATAAGAGCACCAATTGTCAGGTTTGGATTGTTTGTACTTTCGGGTTGAATGGATTACATGGTGTAATCAACTAACGAACTTTGCATTTGAATGTTGAAATCTCTCACTTGAAATTGACTCACTTCTCCAAGCATCATTATTAAGTGATGCATCCAATCCAATGTACAAAATACACTCGTGTGAAAGAGTCAATCTCCAAGATTACTAGAATCAATATGACCAGTTAGATATATAGTGTCAAGGTGGCATTGAAGAACACATACTATTTTCCCATCTTAGAGATCCGAAATCTGCGAACCAATGGCAGGTTTAAGATTATGAGATTATATTTTGTACTCTTGACAAGAGTATCATGTAGCCAAAAAACTTAATGATATATAGATATACAGGAATCTAAAATTGCTTAATTTTATCATTCATTCTCTAGGATTTATTGCCTCTAGAGGAAAAACTTTTATAGATGTACCAAGATGGTAATCATATATATGATTGTATGCATGTAAAATGTGCATATGTGATATTTCTATTCTTCTGTTTATAAATTATCTTTATGAGAGCTTCTTTGTCGACTTTAGCCAAATCTATTATGAGATTAACTTGCTTTATTAATTTATTTCCAAATCTTCGCGTCATCGATGTATTCTTTCCTAACGGACAATGAGTGCAAAAATAGTGACAACGACAATTAATAATACGACAAAACAATAAATATTACCAACAAAATAAATTATTGGTATTTGGTCCACTACCAGTGCAAATCGGATATTAAATCAAACCACGCATGAGCAGTCTTACATGAGCTCGTTTTGGAGAATCTACGGTTAAAATTTTCAAGGGTGAGAAAACAAGAAGAGAAGGCTGGGATCACGAGTATTCTTTGGAGTATGGAGAGACGCTATACTATTGATAGGAAACTAATAGAAGGCGATTTGTGTCTATCACTCATAACACCTTTGGCAAAACCCTCTATCATAGCTGTCGTGTAGCCTTATAAAATTTGCTTCTACTACTTTGTTTAAGTAATTATAGAACTATGTTTGTAACTCAACATCATTATTAAACTAACAATCTAAACGAATGGAGGATATTGAGGGAACTTAGCATCATAATTTAATCGTGTATGCATTCCAAAAAGCAACTGTATTGCCTATGGACATCAGCAAATAGGCAAGACTCAATACATAGCACTCGATCAACATGGTTGTAATGCCGATGCAGAACAAGTGCATTATCTGAGCACACTCTTTGAATGATACACCTTGTGTTCCTTACATGTGAAAAATCATAGGACCTTTTGAAGAAAGATGTTGAAAGAACTAGAATAGAGAGATACCATCCGAAGAAAAATTAGTAAACAAAGCTATTCTGTCCTTATATTAAATGCTAATTCGTGCAAGAAATTAGCCGAAATTCAAGGCCTTGATAGGTTAGAGTATTTGTAATGGCTAAATATCAAAGAGTGCACTTCAATGTAAAGGCTATAGCTTCCAAAATCCAGAGTCTAATGATATCATTTGTTAATTAGTGCAAGAAATTAGCCAAAATTCAAGGCCTCAATAGGTTGGAGTTCTTGGAAAGACCGGATATCTCTAGGCACACTTCAATTGAAAGGCTCCTCCTTCCAAATTCCAAGAGTCGAAGATATTGAATGCTAATGAATGTGAAAAATTGATTGAAATTCAAGGTCTCGATAGGTTGGAGTTTTGGAATATCTAAATATCATTGGATGCAAGCCACTCAAAACCATTCCAAAATTATCTAGATACGCTAATACAATTTGTATCATTTTTCTATCTTCAATCTCATATTATTGATAAATCCGAGTTCCACAAAGATGGCCACAACTTGCGTTGGGATTTTTTTTTTTTTTTTTTTTTTGCTTTCGACTTTTTGACTTTTTTTCTTTTTCTTTGATGTTGTTCCTATTGATTTTGCCATTAGAGTGATGGAGGATTGTTGGCTGGGCCGTCCCTTTGTGGGGTTCAGCGAACATAACATCAAAGAAAAAGAAAAAAAAAATTTGGTAAAAGTAAGCAATATATTGATAGGGGTCAAATTGTACAAACAATACGGCTCCAAAGCTTACACTCAAAATGAACACGCACATTGAGAGTGAAAGGAAGCCGCGGACAAGCAACAAACGACCAACGAAAGCCAACGGCAAACAAGCCTGGCAAACAAACACCTAAACAACCATCGAAAAGCCTAAGTCAGCCTATGATCATAGGAGGCAAAGATAATGGGGCCCACATCCCACGAGCGTTGCATCCGTTCTGTGAGAGTCCTCTACATTCTTAAAGGTAAGGGCTTTATCCTTAACAACCTTGAGGTGCTTCTTCATGGCCGAAATAGATAACGGCTCCCCTCTCCGAAGAGAATATTGTTCTGTTTCTCCAAATGATGTGACACGGTGCCCCAAAGGAGAACCAGGGCAACACACTTATAAAACTCCTTGCCGCCGAGCAAGGTAATGGCCCAAGAGAGTCTCTTCCCAAGTCCTATTGGTCCGGGGAAGATTGCATCTAGTAGCCCAAAAAAGGCAATACTCGAGGTAATGTGACAACCAAAAAAGAGATGATTGATTGAATCAGGCACCTCGTTGCAAAAAGGGCAGTAAGCAGCATCAATCCTACCATAAGACATGAGAAAAGACTGAGTAGGTAACCTTCTCTTGGTGATGAGCCACAGGTTTAGTTGGTAGCGAGGCGGGATGACATTACTCCAAATGAAACAACGCCAATTGACTCGGGCCTTCTTCCTCCTTAAGGTCTCCCAAGCCGAGGCCACCGAGAACAAGCCCGTTGAGTCTTCTCTCCAACGAGAACCGATCTTGGGTTCCGGACAAGGAAGGAAGTGGCAAACCCCAAGACTCAATCTACGATCGATAGCTCGTCCATCCTGCGAGAAGAGGTCGGCAGCAAAGCCTGCCTAGAGAGACCGGAGCTATAGATGAGGGGATCTCGTGAAATATAAATTCAAAGGACCCACAGGATGCCAATTATTGAACCCAGTGACGTTGATAAGCCATCGCCTAACCTCCGGTGGAAGTGAAGCCGACAATCCGTGCACGAGTTGTAAGATTTTCTTCCACACCCAAGAGCAACGCGAGGTTGGCTTTTTAACTACCCGAAGTTCTTGGTTTTAAGAAGGTCGAGTGGATCCACTTACACCATAACGATTCCTTATCTCGAGAATAAATTCCAGATATGCTTGAGCATGGCCGCCTTATTGCACTCCCGCAATCTCCGGATGCCAAGACCTCCCTCCATTTTAGGAAGGCATACATCTTCCCGGGAGACTTTGGCACCCCCTTGCCCAACTCGGGTCCCTTCCAAAGGAATTGTCGAGAATCCGCTCTATTTGGTCCGATGCAGTGGGAAGAATAAAGACACTCGCCCAAAAAGCTTTGAATGGCATGGAGGACTGACACGATCAGGCGTAGTTGGCCCGCAAAAGAAAGAAACCGATGAGTCCGGGATTGCACCACAGGTGATGCGTCTCACAAGCTCAACGCAATCTGCCTTCCGGGGCCTCGATGTAATGATTGGAACCCCAAGATAACGGACTTGGAAGGTTACCCTCAACAAAGCCAAGCTCTAGGAGGATTTGATTTTTTAAAGTTGGCAAGCCTCCCAAGATGAACACCTCGCTTTTCCTTAGGTTTGGGAAGAGTCCGCTCCAAGAAGAAAACATATGGAGACCATCCCTGAGAAGCTTCACGGATGGCGGTGACCCTCGCAAAATAGGAATACGTCATCCGCGAAAAACAAGTGCGGGAGGCACGTAGACTTACATCTCCAGTAGAATCTGAAATTCGGCTGTAGCGAGCATCTCCCAAGAATCCCAGAAAGCACCTCCATAACCAACGTGAATAAGTAGGGAGAGATGGGGTCTCCCTGACGTAAGCCTCGCCCACTAGGGAAGAAACCATGTAATTCCCCATTCAGCGCGATGGAAAACCGAGGAGTCCTCACACAGTCATGATGAGGTGAACTAAATGATCAGGAAATCGAAAAAGCAAGAAGTACACTCTCGAGAAACTGCCAATCCACGGTATCATACACCTTTAAAGTCGACTTTGATAGCACACTTGGGAGAATAGGGTTCGACATGGAACTTTGAGAAAAGTTCTGCGCCAAGAGAATATTATCTCGATTCGTCGTCCCTTTACGAAGGCACTCGAGCCGGATTGACCAGTCTTTTGAGTACTTTGCAACCCTATTCGCCAACACTTTGGTAATAATCTTGTAGACCGTGTTGCAACAAGCAATAGGCACGTAGTCATCAACGGTAGTCGCATTGGGAACCTTCGGAACCATGACCAAAATGGTGTTATTGATTTCTCGAGAAGCCTCCCGATGTGAAAAAAAGTCCTTCACGGCTTCCATGACCAGTGACCCACCGTATCTTAATTCTCCTTGAAGAACTCAACCGTGAAGCCATCCGGTCCTGGTGCCTTACCCTTGGCAAGAGAAAATAGAGTATCTCGAATCTCAAGATCAGTCACAGGACGAGCAAGCGAGGTAATCTCGGTCATCATTCAGCGAGGGCGGATAACCTCCCGAATTTCCGATACTTGAGGGTGTTCGGCTCCATCCTTGGTAGAAGGAGATCACGAAAATGCTCCACAAAATGCTGTTGTACCGGTAGATGCTCGGTAATTTGGTTACACCGAGTAATCTACCACGAGAGGATTCTGTTTCTTAGTTGTCTCTTCTTGACATATTGGTGAAAGAACTTTGTGTTCCGGTCACCTTTCTTGAGCCATCTTATACGAGCTTCCTGCTTGAAGAACGACTCTTCATGAGACCTAAGCTCCACTAAAGTACGCCGCTGCACCCTCTCCGAGTCCGCAAGGACCATGCTGGTGGGGTCATTAAGGAGGCCAACTTGAGTTTGCTTTAAAGCTTCCCTCGCATCAGAAGTCCTTCTGGAGATGTTGGCGAAGGAATCTCTATTCAATTGCTTGAGCCGACCCTTCAAGATTTTTAGTTTGCGCACCAGCCTAAACATAGGCACTCCATATCCGGATTCTCCCAAACTTGCTTCACAATTGAGTCAAAATCTGGGTGCTGCATCCAAAAGTCGAAGAACTTGAACGGCCTTTTCCGGAGGATGGGGTTCTCCACTTTAACCACCATAGGTGAGTGGTCAGAAATCCCAGGCGCAAGGAAGGACGCTTTCGAAAAGGAAAAAACCGGCTCCAACAAGGGTTTACCGTACTCTATCAATCTTTCTCATCTTTCGAGAGGGCCCTGAAGAGGCCGACCAAGTATATCTAAACCCCACATAACGAAGGTCATTTAGCTCCGCCTGATCCAGACACTGTCAAAATTCATCGAAGCACGGCAACCAAAGGTCCGAGCCACCTAGTCTGTCAAAGGGATCCTTTATAGCATTAAAGTCTCCCAAAACAAGCCAAGGCATATCCTGCAAAAAATAGCTTCTCGCCACCAAATCCTCCCAAAGAGGACGACGATTAGAAAAGCAAAAAGAGAGAGAGAGAGAGAGAGAGAGAGAGAGAGAGAGAGAGAGGGGCTGTTCGTGGAGTGAAGAGAAGGGAGAGAGAGACAGCTCCTCGAGAAGAACGCACGAGAAGAAGATAAAAAGGGGCAACGACTTTTTGGTCCATATTTAGAGGCCTAACATCCTTGGAATTGGCTCAATTTTCAGAATGTTGTTCGGAGATCTATAAGTTGATCAATTTTGTTCGTCGAAAGCTTTCTCCAAGTTGTCTCTCATTTTCTCCAATTGTGGTTAAGGTTTCATGTTCTATTTGAATTAATCCACCTTAATAATGATCAAATATTGTTGTATTCTCAATGTTACTAAGTTTTTGAGTAGCTCATGATTTTTTCTCGCATTGGATTTTCCACATAAAAATTTTGGTATTATTGTTGCCTTGTTTTTTTAACATTTCAGTATTATATTTACTTATTTTGAGGTCCCAGTCCTATACACAGCTAGTTGTTGCTAAGGTTGAGTCCATTTTGGCTAGCTTAATTTTGGGGAAGAAATTGATTGTGGATTGGATTAGTTCTTAGTGAATTGTTACCTAATATACTATCGGAGTATAAAATGTTTTTGGTGTGAAGAACAAGGTCACTAGAGCCCAATTGATACGCATTTGAGACCGTGCTTCTAGTGGGATACTAAAGCTCAATTGATATTGCTTTAGCTTTGTAACACATAATTAGCTCCAACAAAAGAAAAAAAGACATAAATGGTCCATAAATTTTAGTCAAAGGTGCAATATCATTAATAAACTTTTGATTTTTTAATGTTTAATCTAAATCATAAGATATATAAAAATGTTCAATATCATCTCTCCATTAATTTAAATTTAATGAAATTTGCTTATATAGTTTCAATTCATTATGATTTTGATCAATTTGATAACGGATGCATAAGAAAGGTGGCCACTATGGTTACAAGTTAACCCAACACTTTGGTAACCCAGCCCGTTTCGAAAATGCATACTTTTCTTCATGATAAATGAGCACGGACAACAAGTTCCATCGACATATGGCATGAGCCGAACTAGCTCAGGCTCGCCCGTCAATCAAATGAGTCCGCTTTCGCTCTAGTAATCATGTCCGTGTCTCTTATTTTCTCTCTCGGCTGCTCCTCTTCTGCAATTTTCTCTGCATGATTTTCGGACTCTAGTGGACTTTCTTACTCTCTTGATCTTCCATTCCTCGACTCACTCTTCAACTCTATTCTTTCCTAATTAGCCTCAAGCCTTACTTTTGGTTTTACTGAGCTCTAACCTTCACAAGCTCTCTTTCGGTTCACATTTTCCATCGACACTTCTTTACACTCCTTGCAAATTGTTTTAGGCACAGGCGCTACGTTTTCAGCGATCACGAGCTTTTTAGCTATGGAGGTTTATGAAGGACTGCAATGCATGCTTCCGTTTCAACTTTAGTTCAACAAACCAATGGCTTATCAAGTTCAGCTCTTGGTCGTCATTCTTTCATGAGTTAACGGGCAATCGACTCGGTTCCCACTCAGTTTTGTGAAGTTTGCTCAATCTGCTCAATTTGAAAGGTTTGATGTCGGCAATAACAACCCTCTTTTTGAAAGATATCCTCTAGCTTCCGAAAATGCTTAGGTAAAGTTAGCTTCAAGTTTCTTCAAGTTTCTCGATTAGGTCCGTTCGTTTCACGGAAAATGGGCCATCTCCGGAAAACATTTTCCCAGAAATCATTTTCCGGGAAAATGGTTATATTTTCCGGTGTTCGGCTGAAACTTAAATTTTGAGTGAAAAACATTTCCACCGTTCGTTAATGACTCCTAACAATTTTTTTATTTTTTCTTTCCTTTTCTTTTCCTTCTCCTTCCTCCTTCCTCCTCCTTCTTCCTCCTCCTTCCTCCTTCCTTCGCCGCTGCACGCCCGACGCATGGGCTGTTGCCCGGCGGGTGACCAAGATCCGGTCGCCAAATCCGGCGAGCTCGAGCTCGGGCGATCTCGCCAGAGCTCGCCGGAGGTTCGTTAGGCTCTGGCGAGCTCGAGCGAGGCCCGGCCCGCCCGGCTCGCGATCGGCGAGGCTAGAGCTCCACCCCAGGCGACGAGGCTCCACCTTGCTCGATGCGGCGGGCCCGAGCTCGGCTTCCACGGTCCCGAGGCTAGGCGGAGCCTCGCCGGCCTGGGGCGGAGCTCGAGCTGGCTTGCGGCTGTGGTTGGTCGCCTGGTCGCTGGTCGCCGGCCGCCGTCGGGGCCGGCCACCGGCCAAGCTAAGGAAGAAAGATGAAAATGAAAGAAAGAAAAGAAAGAAAAGAAAGAAAAGCATTAAAAAAAAAAAAAAATGTGTTAGTAAAAGGAAGAAGTTATGGAATATGTTTTTCACTTTTCAGAAGTGGAAAACATTTTCCTTATCTTTGAAGGTAGTATTTCCCATTGATGGAAAATATTTTCCTTGAGTAATTGGTTTTCCGTGAAACGAACACCCGAAAATCCGAAAAACATTTTCCTTGAAGTTATTTTCCATGAAATGAACGAAGCATAAGTGTAAGTGCTTAGGAATACAGCCACCTATCAAAATCTTCTCGATCACATCATTGCTCACCATCAATTAATGTCTAAGATCAATGTGACACATGAGTAGGGGAACATTGCCATTTATGTGAGTCCTGTAAGGGCATACACAGTTACTTTTGAAAACATTCTTAGTAAATACATTTACTCTCTTGTTTCTAATTAAATAATTAAAATAGAATATAAAATATGGTTGATTAATTAAAGCCCTCAACCTTCTACCCACAAGATGCACTAATAACTAGCCTAATATCCATTGAATCATCCCCTTTAAAAGCATTTCCTTCCACTTTCCAATCCCATAAAAGTGTCACACCAATGCGTGAAGTCCATGAGAGCATGCAATCTAAAATAACTAAGGCATGATAAACTAAACGCTGAAATAGGCCAAAAGCATCAACGTGGGTCCAATAATTTTTGTTAAATTTAGTCTAGATTCTTTTGTATAACTTTAAGTTTAACATGATCACCATCATTCAAAAAGTGTCTCTTAAGGTTTACTTGTATTTTTCGTTTCCTAATGCATGGAAAAAAACTAAAGAAAAGACAATTTTCCATATCATGAAGTTGAAACATATTGGAAGACTAATTAGGAAGGAAAGTAAAATTAGTCATATCAGAGCAAAAAAGGCCAACTATCATTAACCCATTAGTTGAAGGAACATGGAGGCTCTTGAGAGGCGACAATGGTCATAGTGTACCTTCTTGATGGAAGCATTCATAAGTCGGCAATTGGCATTAGAGCCATGCTTTATATACGATAAAATTGTAAGGTGCTAGAATTTATTAAAATTATTTTATATAAAAAAATATATTAATAATTAAAAAAAGGGAAAATGGAAAAAAAAAAAAAGTGGAGGGGGCGGGCCGCGAGGGCCTCCCCGGCCCCTCCTTTTCCGAGAACATGGCGTTCGGCCTTCTTCTTTTCTCTCTTTCCTCCCTTCCTTTTTCTTTGGTCCTGAGCTGGTTGAAGAGAGGACGGAGGTCGGAGGACGAATAGAGACGCGAGGACAAGCCGAGCGTCTCACCGGAGTTGGTGGTCGGAGGCGGAAGCCATGCCCGCGTGGCGGGTGCGCGCCGGCTAGAGAGCTTAAAAGGGAGGATTTTTGGAGAGAAATAGAGTGAGAGAGGGAGAAAATAGACAAGGGTGGAGAGACCGTGAGAGCAACCGAGAGAGAGCGAGAGAGAGAGAGTTTGAGAGCGAGGAGCCCTCCGGCAGTCGACTCCCGTCCGACGACTCCTGGCCACGCTCTCGAGCCCGCGGCTCCCGTTCCCCGCGCCCAAGTCTCCGGTAGGTCAGGTTTCTTTTTTTTTCGATTTTTCGCGGGACGAGCCGTTTTTCCGAGGATCCCGGCTCGGAGGCGTGCGAGGCGACCGGACGTGGTCCGATCTATCGAACTCGCCCTCCATTCGCCGTCGCCGAGCGGCTTGGAGCCGTTGATTATTATTCCTGCGGTCCCGAGCACCGGCCCCATGGTGGGAGCACTACTGGTTTTTTATTGCTCCCTTTTAGCCCCCTTTCAGCCAGCGCGCTTCAAACGTTCGATGAAATGCCTGAACCAAACCCCGTTCGGTTTAATCTCAACTCTCGAGTTATCGAAAGTGGTCCGGACCGTTTGAGGCCGTAGCGGCCCGTTGGGTCATCTCTTACGTTATTTTTCGTATGATGAACGAGCCCGGAGAATAAGTTAAGCCCGACTTATGGCCCAATCCGGCCCGGCTCGGCCCGTATCCTCTCTCTCTTTTCTTCCTCATTGCCTCTCTCCCGCCTGTTCTTCCTCTCCCGCAATCTTCTCTCCAAAATTCTCGGGCTCCGGTTTACTTCGTTACTCTCTCGCTCTTCTCTTCCATCAGGCCTTCTTCTAGGGTTTTCGGGCTCTACCCTCCGCCATTGGCTCTCCCTCTCGCCCGCATTTGCCACCGGACGCTTTGGCTGCTCCCGATCTTTTCAGCTATGGAGACCGACGAAGGGTTGCGGCACGTGCTTCCCTTTCAGCTACAGTTCGACAAACCTCTGGCTTCACATGTTTGGCTCCGGTCCGCCTTCTTTCGCGACCAAATAATGGGCGGGTCGATTCGATTGTTTTCCCATTCGGTTTGGTGAGGTTTTTGCTCGGTTTCTTCCAATTGACAGGTGAAGATGGCGGAGTGGAATCCGGAGAAGGATTAGCTGGCGATGATCACGGAGGATTCGAAGGTGGTGCTTCATTGCTTCAATTGGCAGAGGATGTGGACAATCTCTCCTGGTAATTGCTTCGACTCCGGAAAGTTCTCTTTTTTTTATTCAGTGTGTTCGTTTCTTCAACGATGGCTTGGTTAAAATGCCAAACAACTTGGATAATATTTTGATAGATGTAAGATGCTGAAGCTTTTGCTAAACTTCAAATGGACCTGCTGTAATTTTATTCCTATGATTGGATTCTTCCAGATATCATGTTAGATGTTTCACCGAGCAAGCTAACGGCATGTAATTGTTATCATTAGGTGGCTTTATCCAAGGATCTTTGTCATTTGATGGTTGCATGCTCAGGAGAACTTGTTGAAGACATTGTTGAATCTAGAGGGGGTCAAACGGTTGGAAACAGAATGCATGGCTTCCATTGCTTAGTGCTTGATACTTCAATATTCCAATAGAGGTAAAATTGCACTATTTACTATTCAAATTTTACGTATGTTCTGTATAATTAATGTAGTAGTGATTGACCGATTGTATTTGATATTATGATTATATTAGGATTGTTTATGTGCACTGATATTTGTTTCAAAGGTATCAACTTTGTTTGGTTTTACAGAAAGTAAAACTCATATAACTCAGGATATGATCATCATCCTTAAAATGAAACCGATGGTTAACATAGCAATTTTGAGGAATTTTTCTTGGAATTAACTCTAAACTTTGCTAGATAGAAGAACTTTCTTTCTGATAATTTTAAATGCCCAAGTTGACTTTCAAGGGTCACCATAAGCTGAACAACACGATGGCTCATACTTTGAAGCCTCAGTAATTTTGTTCATGCTTAAGGTTTTCACCTGACCTTTAAGTATCATACCATCTTTCAGAGGAAGCCTCTAGAAATCGATGAAATTTAGATGTTGAAAGTGGTGGGACAAAAATGCAGGAGTTACTATAGCAAAATTTTGAACATTGTCTCATGATTCACACTTCATTTTTGTTCTCTACAATTAAAGGCCTGCCAAGTTTTCTATGACATTTTTTGTTTCCACTTAAAAGCCATTTTCAATGTTTTATCACAGAAAATTTGTTGAGTGAAAATGATGTATGTTGTAAGGGATGAGAGTTGTGTGAATTTGCTCATGTTCCATCACAATAAGAAAACAGGCGTAGTTATTCCAAATCTCCATGTTTGCACATGGAATGTGAACACTAAAAAGTCGTCTTCAGTTTTTAATTTTGATTTTAATGATATTTTTCCTTTCATCAGCTGTTTTCAAAGTGTTACCAAACACATTTTTTGGACTGTTTACATTCTCAAATAAAATGAGAACAGATATCTGAGAATCCTTATCCACCAAATGCCTACTTAGATTCTCAATCTCTTCCCGTCTCTGCAATAAAAATGAACTTCATCAAGTTGCTCAACAGGCTTCCAACTTCGAAGATTTACTTCATGTCATCCGGACATCATTATGAGTCATGCACAAGCTGTGGGCTGATGTCATGAACCTATTTCATGAGAAGTTTGATTTGTTAACAAGCCTTATTAATTACCATGGTTAGTGGTCCTGTTAAAACAGAGCAGTAGATGGCTTTCCATTGTGCTTCATTTGACTGTTTCTGTTTGCTTATCTAGGTCTTGACTCTTCTCCTCGGGAGGAATTTTTGAGTCTTCTAGGTGGTGCTAGGACCAGTCTGCCCCGCAGTCCATCGGTTCCTTGTTAATTCTCTGGGTGAAGTGGTACGGCTGGTTTTTTTTTTTTTTTTTTTTTTAAGTTACAGTGTCACTGTAGGACTTCTGTTCTTTTTGGTTGGTTTTTGTAATCTTAGTCTGCTAGTTTGTTCAATGGTAGGGTATCAAGCATGTATCAAAAGTTGCCTATGGTGGTGAAAAAGAACTTGAGCTGGTTGTCCTCAATCATCTGCAGGCACACGTATTACCTTGGCATTTGGCCTCTCTCTCGAGAAATTATTGAGTTTTAAGGATCGCATAGAACAGTCTTGGAGGGTGATCGATAGATTTAGGAATTTGTCATAATAAGTTATGCTTCACACATTTTGAGACACGCCAAATCTTTCAGAACATCCCGATGTTGGATTCTTATACAAACCTATCATATGCAATGATATGGATTACTAGCATTATATGGCTGGAAATGGTGAGGTAAAATCTGATTTGATTCTGATTTCACAAGTTGGCAATCTCTACTATAAGCGTATAATAGAAATTATAGGTCATAATCAATGGTTTGAATTTAGACTTGATCTAAGTTTGAGCTTTCAGAGTACTGTAAATGGAGGTATGGATATCTTTCATAAGGTGATGGTCACCAGATATCGAATAAGATAGAATTGTGTCGAGTGTTATATGTACGAGCAAAAAAATGATGGGCATGAAACTTGCGAAACATAGTTTGATAGGCCTTGAGAAGATTTGGGTTCTGAATTACGAAATGAATGCCCCATAACGGGTATTATCCCGCCTGGGGAATTGAGTTAAATCCTTCTTTTCTTGCGGCATTGTAAACGAGTGCGCTGCCAAGCCCATAGTTCTTGCTCTATGAAATCTCCAATAACCCAAAGATCATTCGGTGCAAGCATCGGAAATTGTCCAAACCATTCTTGTCCATAAACGGTGGAGGAGGAGATGCCGCACGGATTCTGCCTCCTTGCGGAGGAAACGTCTATTAACCAGTATTTTGCCTCTTTGTTTTAGGTTATCTGAAGTGAGGATGATCACATTGCTTTTTCCAAATTACAAATTCCACAACTAATCCACCGCCACATTCGCATCAATGTGATGTCCCATGAGTCCCTGATTTTTTTTTGTAGTCAAATAAATTAGCTTCCGTACCAGCTCTGCTGGAACAGAGCCAAGTCGCCTTCTTGTCAGGCCACTTCGTTGTTGTTGGGAAGTGTGCGAGATTACCATTGAACATATGGACCTGAATTAAACAATATCGATTCTTAGACAAACCTGAACACATCATGCCATATATGATATTATTTGTAAATTGACGTGAATTAAGACTCCTTTTGTTCTATAAAAAATGAATGATTTGAAAAATATATTCCTAAAAATGATCATTCATATTATTTGAAATAATTGATTAATGAAATACGTCTCATTATTGACGATAATTTATAACTGAACATTTTCGTGTACGACTTTAATTTTTTGCGTTCGTTTATTTTTGTAATACGAACATTTTTGTAACTATATGAGCGATTATTTTTTAAAAAATATTTTTCATATCATTCGCTTTCCGCAAAGAATTTTGGCTGGCAATTCAAGACAGATCAATATTCCGGAATTGATCTCAGCTTTATCTTTTTTATTGGAAATCAAGAGTGATAGACATGTATAACCCCCATTGGTAGATAAAAGTGTAGCAATTTGATCCATCACAAACATCGTATGATCTCAACACACAAGCGTACATATGGGCCATATGCAATTTGAAGATTGAAACATGAATGGGCGGACCACTCGATCCACGCTTATCTTATAGATTTTCTTCTTTTCTTCTTAATCAGCGACAACATATGCTAGTGTGCAAAAAGTGTATCGTTTTTGTCTACAACAGAACCAAAAAATAAAAATGTAGAAAGCTGTAGGATTTCGTAAAAGAAATGCCCAAACACTTATTAAGCGACTACGCAAAGAAAATTTACTTTCACTTTCATTTTTGTCATCATCTTTTTGTTTTTTTTTTTTTGTGTCGCTGCGGTGTTCTGCTTGGATTTTTTTTTTTTTTTTTGGTTCATTTTGAAACTTTTGCGAATTTATTTCTGGATAATTTGTAGAGCAATTAACGAAACAGGACTTGATGCTGGGATCGCGGATCTTCATACCCCTGAAGCAGTAGCAGCTGCAGAATCTGCAGTGGCAAGTTGTTAACCTCCGAATCCGTTAGCTTCTAGCACTGGCGAAACAGACTCAGAAGATACTACCGGCGACGATGATGACGATGGGCACGGTATTTGCCAAGCGGGAGTTCCCACAAAGCACACAATGTCCGAGTCTGGCGAAGAGGATTCGTATGGAGGGATCAGAAACAAACAGTCAAAAAAGAAACCGAGAAAGCGTACCAAGATTGTTGAGTTATGATGATTTGTGTTTTGTTGTGTGACTTTCAATATGATAACGAGAGAGATGCAAAGGTAGGAACTTCTTGGTAGGAAGTGTCGTCTAGTGACAGCAGGCTTACGATATGTATGTCTCAAATAGGGAGTGGTGTGGTTTTGTAGAATCGTCTGAATCATAAGAGTTTATTCAGAACTTATATAGACCGTTCAATATGACCACTCGCCGTCCGTAACTGCCGGGAGGATCATAGACCACCGCCCATTATCGCACTTCACTCTAGCGCATCCTAGACGAACCGAGTTGCACCACACGACTTGAGTGTAGTGCAGGCACTCGCCTCCCACGCACGAGTTCGAGCAGTAGTCGTAGTTGTCCTTCTCTCCCGCCCGCATCTTCACCGAGTCTCTGCTGCTCAGGACGCCATAGCCCTTGACTAGGTTCTTGCCGTAGGGCCCTCCGGACTGCTCGAGGTCGCAGTCACCTCTAGGCTCGTCCGTGTACTTCTGAGCGTAAGCCGCGACCGTACGACTCCAGGTTATCGGGCCGACCCCTACTTCAGCACGAGCGGCGGTTTGCTCGTCGATGAAGTCTTGGCGAGAGTCTTGCGCTGCCAAGACACCGGCGAGGGCACAGATTAGGCCAATGATGGTTAGAAAATCCAATACTATGTGAAGAAAATTTACGATTTTTTTCAATGCACTGCTTTTTTCTTTCAATTTTTCGTCTTCCTTTTTTTTTTTTTTTTTCCTTTTTCGTGTTGCTGAGCTACTCTGTTTGGAGTTTTTCTTTTCTTTTGTTCATTTTAAGAATTTTTGCGATTTTATTTCTGGATAATTTGTAGAGCAATTAACAAAAGTTGATATCAGGTATAAGCAACGCAAAAACTGAACGAACAAAAGATAGATGATGATGTGTTCGTAGCATATGGTTTAGTCTCATCAGTCTTCATTTGCTCAGCAAAAAGGAGACAAGGTAAAAAGGAATTCCCGATTCCATCGTTTTCGTAACGAATTTCAAAGAAGAAACCATTGGATACTCTTAAGAGATTACCGACCATCGATTCGACCAATCTTTGCCGTATCAAATATTACAAACTTTCTTCCACCAAAACAATGAAGATTATAACAAAATCCGGTACTTTTCAGAACTAGTCAGTAAACAATCATACACGTTCTAAAGAACTCATGATCCATTTGACATTGTAAAATTGAATGTACGAAATAAAGAAATGGAACGGAAAAACAAAATGAAATCGATAGGGGAATAGAGTCGAACGAGAGTTTCTTTGTTTTGTATTTGGTTATGACTATGAGAATTAACCTATTAATTAAGAGGATTCTTTGCCCAAAAAAAAAAAAATCAAAAGATTCATATTCCAATGTGAACACGTCCTTAAAATAAGTAAAAGAGAGGGAAAAAGAAATGGATATTTCAATCCCCGCCCCCTCCCTCCGACTATCAGACCGAGCATAACAGCTCTGTACCAGCTCTGTTCCAACAGCATGCTCTTCCGTTTCAGCTTCAAGTTCCGACGGACCGCTTTGGCTTCTCAGGTTCAGCTCCCTTTCGGGCCTTCTTTCCGCGACCTCCTAATGGGCAGCGGCGATTCGATTGTTTTCCGATTTGGTTTTGTGAGGTTGTTGCTCGATTTCCTCCAATTGGCAGGTGAGGATGGCGGAGTGGAATCTGGAGGAGGATTTGTTCCTAACTGTTTAAGGCCTGCTTAGTTTCCGTCTTCATAGAAACTGTTTTTGATGTTTTTTTGTTTTTTTGACAAAATGTTTGTTAAGTGAAAATGATATATGTCATTAGGGATGAAAATTGTGAGAATATGCTTGGGTTACATCACATTCCAAAACAGGCTTAGTTATTCCAAATCTCCATGTTTGCATTTGGAATGAGAATACTAAAAAGTCATCTTCAGTTTGTGATTTTGATTCTGAGAATAGTTTTCCTTTTTATTCATCAGCTGCTTTCAGAGTGTTACCAAACGCATTTTCTGGCATGTTTTAATTCTCAAATTGAAATCAGAACGGACTTTTGAGAATTTTTATCAGCCAGAATGCCTCCCTAGATTATCAATCTCTTCCTGTCTGCAGAAAAAATGAACTTCATCAAGTCGCTCAACAGGCTTTGGACATTGAAGATTTACTTCATGTCATCCAGACATCATTATCAGTCATGTATAAGCAATGGGCTGATGCCATTAACATATTTCATGAGGAAGTTTGATTTGCTGCCAAACCTTGTTAGTGACCATGGCAAGTGGTACTGTTAATACAGAGCGGTAGATGGCGTTTCATTGTTCTTCATTTAACTATTTTCGTTTGCTTATCTAGGTCTTGACTCTTCTCCTCAGGAGGAATTTTTTAGTCTTCTCGATGGTGCTAGTACTAGTCCTGCAGTCCATCAGTTTTCTCTGGGTGAAGTGGTATGGCTGATTTTTTAAGCTCTGATGATGCTATAGGACCCTGCTTTTTTGGTTGGCTTTTATAATCTTAGTCTACTAGATTGTTCAGTGATAGGGTATGAAGCGTGTACCAAAAGTTGTTTGTGGTGCTGGAAAAGAACTTCAGCAGGTTGTCCTCAATCATCTGCAGGTGCACGTTATTATCTTTGCATTTGGCCTTTTTCCCAAATAATTAAGCTTCACGCATCTCAGAGAACAGTCTTGGTACTGATAATAATTAAAAACAAAAAACAAAAACAAAAAAAAACAAAGCATCTAGATGTCATACTAACTCCTGTTCCAAGTTTCCATATCTTTTATCAATCCTAACACCTATTAAGCCACAGCTATGAGTAAAGGTCAAATTACTGATTGTATAGATGATATGGGACAAATTATATGAATTCAGCATGATGGCGTGTAGAGCATGAACTGTCTGGACAAAACACGGTAGGAACTCCTTAGTTACTTACCTTCTCTTGGGGAGAAAGTCGATGAGTAGCCAAACATGCACCGTCTTTGATTAGGTCTTTGATTAGGGCGATCAGTTGACAATTAGTGTTGAATACAGCACCATGCTTCCTCATGCCATCGGGACAGTACAGTTTCCAATTTGTTTTGCAAGTCTTTGCATAATCTAAGAGGATATTCCAGTTCTTCGGTATTATGCTCTTTCCGATTTCTATGATGAGTGAAGACACAAGCCTTACATTCTTGGTTGTCAATCAATCCCTAATTGAGAATCATTAACTAAGTGCCTACCTCTCGCAGTTTCTTGGAGTCCATAAAGAGCTGCAATAGAAAGTCCTTCACCTTATGTATTCCGGCTTCACTCAGTTTTTGGTGAGATTTCCCATATTTGGCAATCTTCTCCAACCTCCAGACCTCATCGTCAGATACAGGTGGATGATGCTTCATGTATGTAGTAAATGAAGAGAACATGCATATAAGGTCTCGGTCACTATTAGATTAATGAGTAGAAGCTAACTTCTGATAGATATACAAACTCTCTCCTGAAAGTGATCAAAGTGTCAACAATAGTTAATAACAAAGATGCCCGATGTTTATTATTTATCAGAATTTTTGTTCAAGAGGTTAAGGTCTGTATAAAATGACTCTCAATTTAAAAATTGACGGCTGTGGACATCCAAAACCATGTTATGGTCAGTCATAAAGGACAGGTTTATACACTATAAAAAGACTGAAGGACTTACATTTTCCTCTATGTTCCTTGTCATAGAAGGCATCTGTTTTTGCTTCCCGGATTTGTGTACTCCCACAATAACTTGATGCCAACTTAAGCCCTGTACGGAAACTTTTACTCCTATTCAGCTTGAATTGTCAGTAAATGTCAGTTCTCCCAGCTGCCCAACACCTTTCTTGAGTGTCACTTGGAGATTTCCAAACTCTGGAGATTTCCAGCTTGAATTGTCAGTAAAGAGGACAAACTGCCAAATATCTCACTAAGACAAGTCATACTGTCCGGGAAACTACAAGGATTAATAGATCCATCGTCCAAGAGTTTAGTAAAGCAAATTTTTAAAGAAAAAAAAAGCTCCACTGCTATCAAGCTACAAAAATTCTGATCTAAATTGGAGAATTGACATTTTGGCATACTACCGAGTCATTGTGGCCCAACACTCACTGGGCTCTGACTCTGCCTGCTGTAGGTTGGCAGCGGTAGGTTGGACCGTTCTTCCGCCAAAACATCAACAACGCATAACCAGTCAATACCACAAAGAAAGCCTTTCTCAACGGCATCGTGGGGGAAGTGCATTCATACCCTGTGAGGTGGGTAGAGTGAATGTTTGCAATCTCCACCCTGTGTTCAACAACGCCAACAGCAGCATTGTCAAACTTGGAGACATGAGAAAAATATGAAGCAGAGGGGACGCAAAACCAATTCATTCCATCAAAAGAAGTTGAACAACCTATTTTATTGTTCCTTCTTAAAAACAACTTATCAAACACCTTGTTGAGCTAAGTTCTTCAGGCACATTTGAAATCACAGTGTTTAGCAACAGCAGTTGCATATATAGCTCTTACAAACAATCCTAAGCATTTTCATTTTCCCCTTTCATACCACGTCCATGCAAAAGTTTACATACGCTTTATATTTCGGCTTTAGGTAATATAGCCACAGTTGTAAATGTTATCGAGGCAAATGGATGGAGATGGCCTCCAGCAAGGTCTGATGATCTGCTTGAAACTCAAACGGCTTTATGTGGCTTGATTTTTCCAAACTCTGGCTCTTTAGACAAAGTAGTATTTACTGGATCATGTAGGGGCTCTTTCTCTGTAAAGGAGGCTTGGAAGCTGGTGAGGAAATGTGGGAATAATAGACTTGGCTTGGGCTTGTATGGTTTGAGCCTAACATGCGAAAATATGGCTTTATAACTTGTCTGGTGATTCATAATTGGTTGCGCACTTACGAACAAGATAAAAAGTAGGTGTGACATTGATAGCCCCTATGTGCTAGTTAGACAACATGAAGAATATTGAATGCACTTTTTTCTTAGTGTATTCTCAAAACTGATTTTGGCAACAAGTTTTACAGCTACTCTTATGTACAAGATCTGCAAGTGACCCAAAGGGTGAAATTACTTGGGCTTGGTAGCACATCAAGGGGAACAATTTGAAGGCATTAGTGAGGAAGTTAGCCTGGAAGGGCCATCGAGCAGGGATGAAAGTCAGCCTTAGTGATCATATGGTGCCGAGTTGAAGGACCATTGTACAACAAATAAAAGTTACTCTTTAGATAACAAGCTAATCTTCCCCGAGGAGGTTTGACACCTCGATGTGGGCTATACATGTGGGACATTATGCTGTAATGGACTTGCATGGAAATGTAGTCCCCCGTGTTTTTCTTTCCACAGGTTGATCAATAAAATGACTATTTTCTTATAAAAGAAAAGGAAATTGTGCAAAGCTTATGTTAAATGATTGCTGTTCAAACAGTCGGCATAAATCCATTTGCTAGTAACGGATCTGTTGGTCAATAAGTTCATTCGATCACTTCACGACATGCAGATAAACAACTCATAACTGAAATGCTGATAAAGACATGTCTGAGACGAAGTGGAAATTTGATAAAATCTGTTTATCTTACCAATTCCTGTAAAGAAATCTCCATTGATTGCATCTGCTTCACTATGTCTTTGAGAGCATTCCCAGCGCAACTGCACCATGAAAATTTACACTCTGAACAACTGTTGTCTTGTGGACTTATTTGTACAAATAGACAAACATCGATAAACAACATTTTATTACTAGTACGAATGAATATCAGACGTAATTACTGTATAAAAAGATACATACCAGACTCCTCAATTGCATTCCCTTAATCTAAGGAGCCACAGAAAATTTCACGTAAAGCTGGAGTACATAAACCTCTTCATTTTAACACTGGTCTGTTGTCTGTACCCTACAAATATGGGATTCGCAGAGGTGGCTTGGAGGAGCTAAACGGACGCCGTTGTCATTTCAGTTGGGGTCGCGCTATTCATCGCCCAACATGTGTGACTTTGGAGTCCAGATCTGGCTTATCTGAGGTCAAATGACTTCAGCGTCACCTCGCCTGGGTATGTACGATCTCGGCAGCTCACACCTAGGGTCATGTGACCTTAGTGATCCATTAACTGGTTGCACGACATAAAGGTCCTTTGATTTGGCTCACCTGGTGTTGCACAATCTAGACAACACTTGTTACTGAAGTTTCTAACTTTGCTTGAGTTATCGAGGAGGGTCATTATTATAATTTTTATTTAAAAAAAAAAAAAATTCCTTGATGCAGATAATGTATTATTTGCATTTGGTGAAAAACTCTTTGCCCTATAATCGATGCAAAGACTTTGGTCAAATGCTCTCCAAACGCATACTTAGAGGCCTGCAAAATCTTTTACTAGCCTCGTGGAGATATTAAATCTATCTTTTTATCTGTGCCGATTACTTTAATGCAAAGCATTTTAGATTCAGTTTATGGGATCTGTACAAACAACCTTTGGATTTTGATCCGACGAAATCTCCTGACGCCCCCATTAATGGAGCTAGGGCCTTTAGCCAACGAAGACAGCAAAAGAAAGATGGAGCTATTTTTTATAACACAAAAATCGCATCACTGATTGATTGTAAAATGTGAGATTTTTATTGCAATTCTTGCACATGGCAAGAAACTCAAACGTAAGGGCTGAACACAAGAACCCATTGAAGAAAAAGAGAGATTCATCGGAAAAATCGAACCTTTTTACTTTCGATCAACTGGGCAATTGAGATATCGAGGTGTTGGTCGAAGCAACCAGAAAGGGAGAGAGAGAGAGAGAGAGAGAGAGAGAGAGAGAGAGAGACAGTTCCAGCTTCTAGCTGCTGTGAATTATGTCAGCTCGCATCTGGTGAAAAAATTAAAAAGAGAAAAAGCCACACATGCCCCAAAGAGGGGACCGGGTCCCGACCCGTTTGTGCGGTTCGGGCCTGCCCGAATCAATTTAAAAAACTAAAGTAGAATTAAGAGATAATTTCAAAGAAAACAATATTCAAATAATCCAACTATTAAAAAAAATATGGAATTTAGAAAATGATTTACTTATCTTCTTGTTTTGGTGTTCTTAAGTAAAAAAGTTATCTTTTGACTTTCTTCTCAGTATATAGTCTGCGTGAAGTATTCGCCTCTAGCTTGATTTCATTGGCCTTCTCTACATGTTCTTTTCTCTTTTCTTCATTTTCATGTGACGATTTGAGAAGCATGCAATGATTATGGACTAAGCTCTGTCGCAACTATTGTTAGTCTGATTGTTCGTTGCCTTTCCTCGTAATTCTAGAGTCAGCTGCTTTGGACTTCATAGTCTGCACCCCAGCGGATGCCTTTGCCATGACGGACTCAGGGAGTCAGCTATCATCCTCGGTCTCTGGTTACCGAATATATTACGGTGGAGGAAAGATGCCGACAATAAGGCCGAACAAGAGAAGACTCGCGAATATCTTTACGAAGAACAACACAATAGAATGGCGCGTGTTTGAACGGAGGGTGAGGAAAGCGGCGAGGCAAACTAAACATGTTCAAACGAGGCCAGTGTATATTTGCTCCAGCGACGCATACGAATGTTTTTCTTTTAAAACCAAGAGCGGCTAGCAGAAGCACCGCTTCTTCAGGTGTCAAAGGGCACAGGCCTTCTTCCCTCAGGGCAGCAGGAGAAGGCAACCTGTCTCAGACAAACAGTTTAGTTAGTCGATGAGAATGGCCATTCTAATCAGAAGGAAAATGCTAGACTGTTTCCCCCAGCAGAAAACCAGGAATGTGCCATCTTAAAAGTAAAATAAAATAAAAATCTATAGCAGGATGCAAAATAACTCATACTTCGAGGTCTTCTTTAAAGTTGGACATCAATTTCAGTCACTATGTCTACACGTCACTTACAGAAGCAGAGTTAATTAGCAGCTACCTCTAGATGCACTGTCCTTTCAGTGATTAACAAGAAAAAATAATAATAATAATAATAAGAGATTAACAAAATAATAATAATAATAATAATAATAATAATAATAATAATAATAATAATTCATTCAGGGTATTACACTTTGCTGAACAGAATAATGGCATAGGATTATCTTTGGCGAGGCAATATAAATGGAAATTCTAATAACTAATAATAATAATAATAAAATAATAATGTATTCACGGGTATTACACTTTGCTGAACAGAATGGTGGATTAATGGCATAGGATTATCTTTGGCGAGGCAATAGAAATGGAAATTCTACCAGAGTTGATGTGGATAATATATTGCCAACAAACCAAATGGAATATATTCACCACTGACAACAGTCGGCCCAGTGAGATTCTGCAGGCTCCAGCTTTTCTCCGCACAATCCGGCAAAGAGACATAGCGAAGAATTACATTGCAAGAATCATTCCTCATGTATTAGTCGCATTCAATTATCACATCACAGGTATCTTTGTTGTCCTCCTCCTACATGCAAACTGAAATTGTCATTGACCACATTTTCCAAGATTCAAGGAAACAATAATATCCAAAGCATTTCATTGAAAATTTGTGTCTGTTTGTGATCCATTCTGTTTAAAACAACATGAAAAGCCTAAATCATATTCTTAACGGAAATTGCTTCGCAGGCAAAGTCTACAACAGTTAGCAGGTCTTTTTAAGCAATAGTCAAGCATATAAGTATTGAGGTTTCTAAAGGAAGCTATGTATGTAAAAGCTGATGTGGGAAATTATAAGCAGGTTGAGGATTCATACCATTTGAAGCTCATTATAATTGTATTTTAATGACCAATTTAACTTTTTTTCTTCAGTTACATTTTTCAACTCTCACATCTTAATCTTACCTCACATTGCTGTTACTTCCCACTATGCTCATCATTCAACGCTCTTCTCTAATATCCATTAATTCGTTTTTATTTACTAATTAAGAGTGCAATGCATCCTTTACCAAGGGACAAAATCAATAGCACGTTGATCCACGGGACAATGCTTCGATGAGAAGTTTGTTTGAGAAGTTGGATAGAGTTTTATAGGATAATAGCACAGATAATCCATAAACTTTAATCTAACATAAAATATCATCCCTATATTTTTAATTTATGAAATATGATCCGAAACTTTAGTTTAATATGATCCATTGGTAAATGTCGAATGTAGTTCTTAAGCCACTTGAAAATATTTAAAATTTTACAATAATGAATATTGAATCAAAGTTCGGAAGCAATATTGCAAAATTGAATCAAAGTTTCGGAGGCTACTTGTAAAGCATGAGCAATTATGACAAAATTATTGCCCCGCCTTCGGTTTCCACCTCCATGGGCCCCTCCCTCCTCACGTGCGTGAACGCAATCCCGAAAAGCCCGCGCGTGTGGGGTTTCTGTCACCAACCCGCCCCTGGAACGATCCGAACTCTTGCCGAATCCTCGTCATTAATTAATTTAATTATTTATTATCTATGTTTTGTTTTTCGCCGAAATTTATTTTTTCATGTTTATCTTTTCGTTTCTTCCTCCCGTTTCTTCTTTGTCAAAAACAACGTAACGCAGATGCAAGTACAAGCCGTCACCGACCACCGGTGACTTGTTCGCCAGTAATTACTCACCAAACGGGGATGGATAAAAGTGAAAATCCCAACTTTAGCCCCGTCTTTGAAATGTCCTCATAGAAAACGACCGCCATTCTAAAACCCCCCTCTCCATCCACCTTCATCGACCCTTCTTTCTTCCTTGATTTCACTTCCGCATCCGCGGTGAAGGAGATTGGATTGTCGTTTCTGCCCACACCTCGCCCCTCATCAAGATCATCTTTCCATGAGGAGGAGAGATGAGGTGAAGCAAGCTCTTTGTGCAGTTTCTATTGATCTAGTGTGACGACCCAATTGGCATTTTCTTTATTGGTTCAAAGTTCGAAATTTAGTCTTTTTCCTTTTCTTGTTGTCAGTTTCTTAGGATTCTTTTTTTTTTTTTTTTTTTGCTTTTCGCCAAATTTGAGTACCTATTTTGATCGTCTTGATAGTGAATTGTTCTTGAATTGGGTCCTTCTAGGATGTGGGTTTTTAGTTTTTTTTTTTTTTTTCCTCTCTTGCACGCTTGTTGATTTTGGATATGATACAGCAAGTATAACAACAATTTGAAATGAAATCGACCCTGTTTTGTGGTTGGTGATGGTCAGCCGTTACCTCACGTGACTGGACTGTTCCTAGTTGGGAAAATTCAAGACAATTTGGATGAGAGTTTGCTTATTTTATTAGCAATTGTTGTCTGAAAGCTATATGTCTGGACCATTACCCTGTGTGTGCACAGGGGTGCACGTGTGGGTGTCAATTGTGATTTGTTACCTATCGGTGTGCTTGTGATTGTGGGAATGAATTCAAGAAAGATCACCTCCTGGATGGGCTTCTCGAAGGTTGATTTTAAAGAATTCATATCGATTGAAATAGTTGCTTATGTAGTGTCCTGATGTGCATGATATTAGGTTTCCGCAATTCTCTAAATCTTTAGGACTTATCAGATTTCTGTGTACACAAAAAATTTTTGCTCCATGTTAAACAAAAATTTATGTTGTGTTTTTGCTTGTGTATGTTGCTCAATCTTAGTTTGTTCAAAGACTTTATGTTAATGTATGACTTTTGCATCAAGCCTACTTGGCAATCCTAATGTTAATGCCACACGTCAATCTTAGCATATTAGTTGAATGAGAATTTCAGTTTTCTGTAGTTAGCTGCACACATTATCTCAAAATTCAGTAGTTGACCAATTTAACCTTAAACACTTTTCATATTAGTACAAATTCAGTTTATTAGACCAATTTAGGCTACATATTGTTGACATGAACGCTGTTTGGGCAATTGGCGCCGAGATGGACATTTTCAATAATATTTTAATAATTATTTGAATTTATTGATTTCTTTTTTCTTTTTTTTCCTTTCACTTTTCTTTTCTCCGGTGGCCATTGCGAGTCACCAACCACAGCCATGGCTGATGAGGGTCGGACTTGTCAAGCCACACCCGGCAAGGGCGAGTGCTAGTCATGCCTTGCTAAGGCAAGGCCCTCCTCACCAAATCTAGTGAGGCCGACTGAAGCATTTTGAGAAAGAAATTATGGACAATCAAAAACTCATTTATAACGTGTAATGAATTTTAGAAAATGACAATAAGTATGCTTAACATATAAATAAACATCTGTCCATAGCTCAATTTTCTAAGAAAGACAAATTTCATCACATTATTGTCTAAGATCAATGCGACACATGAGTAGTGGAACAGTGTCATTTATGTGAGTCCTGCAAGGGCATACATAGTTACTTTTCAAAACATTCTTAATAAATACATGTACTCTTGTTTCAAATTAAATCATTAAAATAGAATATAAAATATAGTTGATGAATAAAAGCCCTCAATTTTCTATCCACAAGACTGCACTGATAACTAGTCCTAATATCCATTGAATCATCCCCTTGAAAAGCATTTCCTCCCACTTTTCAATCTCATAAAAGTGTCACACCAATGCGTGAAGTCCATGAGAGCATGCGATCCAAAATAACTAAGGCATGATAAACTGCTGAAATAGGCCAAAAGCATCAACGTGGGTCCAGTAATTTTTTGCTAAATTTAGTCTAGATTTTTTTGTATAACTTTAAGTTTAACATGATTACCATCGTTTTGAAAAGTGTCTCTTAAGGTTTATTTGTGTTTTTCGTTTCCTAATGCATGGGAAAAACTAAAGAAAGGACAATTTACCATATCATAAAGTCGAAATATATTGGAAGACTAATTAGGAAGGAAAGTAAAATTAGTCATAGCAGAGCCAAAAATGCCAACTATCATTAACCCATTAGTTGAAGGAACACAGAGGCTCGGAAGCGACAATGGTAATACTGTACCTTCTTAACAGAAGCATTCATGAGTCGACAATTGGCAGCCATGCTTTATATACGATAAATTGTAAGGTGCTAGAATTTATTAAAAGTATTTTATATATAAAAAAATATAAATCATTAAAAAGGGGGAAATGGGAAAAAAAGTTGAGGGGGTCCGCACCGCGAGGACAGAGACGCGAGGACACGGGGAGCGTCTCATCGGAGTTGGCGGTCGGAGGCAGACCAGCACCGACGGCTTGCGTGGCAGGAAGCCATCCGCGCCGGCTAGAGAGCTTAAAAGGGAGGATTTTTGGAGAGAAATAGAGTGAGAGAGGGAGAGAGAGAAAGGGTGGAGAGACCGTGAGAGCAACCGAGAGAGAGAGAGAGAGTTTGAGAGCGAGGAGCCCTCCGGCAGTCCGGTCACGCCCGAACCCGTTCCCCGCGCCCAAGTCTCCGGTAGGTCAAGTTTCTTTTTTGTTTTATTTTTTTCCGATTTTTCGCGGGACGAGCCTTTTTTCCGAGGATCCCGGCTCGGAGGCGTGCGACGTGACCGGACGTGGTCCGATCCATCGAACTCGCCCTCCATTCGCCGTCGCCGAGCCGTGTAGGGACTCTCGGCCGACACCCCTGTTTGTGCCCCTGCCTTGCCCCGTTTCGGGCTCGCCGGACCAGGCTTCCTCGCCGTCCGGTTCGCGCGAGCACCGGCCCCCATTGGTCTATGCGCCACTGTTTTGGGTCACTACTGCTTGTTGATTATTATTGCGAGTCCGGCGCGAGTTGGTACTCGGTTTTCCCCCTTTCCGCCAGCGCGCTTTAAACGTTTGATGAAATGCAGAACCAAACACCGTTCGGTTTAATCTCTACTTGAAGTTATCAAAAGTGGTCTGGACTGTTCGAGGCCCTAGCGGCCCGTTGGGTCTTCTCTTACGTTATTTTTCGTATGATGAACGACCCCGGAGAGGAAGTTTAGCCCGACTTATGGCCCAATCCGGCCTGGCTCGGCCCGTATCCTTTCTCTCTCTCCTCTTCCTCGTTGTCTCTCTCCCGCCTTGTTCTTCAATGATGGCTTGGTTAAAATGCCAAACAACTTGGATAATGTTTTGATAGATGTAAGATGCTGAAGCTTTTGCTAAACTTCAAATGGACCTGCTGTAATTTTATTCCTATGATTGGATTCTTCCGGATATCATGTTAGATGTTTCACCGAGCAAGCTAACTGGGATGTAATTGTTATCATTAGGTGGCTTTATCCAAGGATCTTTGTCAATGATGGTTGCATGCTCAGGAGAACTTGTTGAAGACATTGTTGAATCGAGAGTGGGGTCAAACGGTTGGAAACAGAATGCATGGCTTCCATTGCTTAGTGCTTGATACTTCAATATTCCAATAGAGGTAGAACTGCACTAGGATTTAGTGTTATTCAAATTTTACATGAAACTTTGTTCTAGTGTTATATATATAGTAGCGATTGACCGATTATATTTGATATTATGATTATATTAGGATTGTTTATGTGCACTGATATTTGTTTCAAAGGTATCAACTTTGTTTGGTTTTTACAGAAAGTAAAACTCATAAAACTCAGGATATGATCATCATCCTTAAAACAAAACCAATGGTTAACGTAGCAATTTTGAGGAATTTTTCTTGGAATTAACTCTAAACTTTGCTAGATAGAAGAACTTTCTCTCTGATAATTTTAAATGCCCAAGTTGACTTTCAAGAGTCACCATAAGCTGAACAAGATGATGGCTCATACTTGAAGCCTCAATAATTTTGTTCATGCTTAAGGTTTTCACCCGACCTTTAAGTATCATACCATCTTTCAGTAGAAACCTCTAGAAATCGATGAGTTTAGATGTTGAAAGTGGTGGGACAAAAATGCAGGAGTTACGATAGCAAAATTTTGAACATCGTCTCATGATTCACACGTCATTTTGTACCCTCTACAATTAGAGGCCTGCCAAGTTTTCTATGATATTTTTGTTTCCACTTTTATAAAAACCATTTTCAATGTTTTATCACAGAAAATTTGTTGAGTGAAAATGATGTATGTTGTAAGGGATGAGAGTTATGAGAATTTGCTCATGTTCCATCACAATAAGAAAACAGGCGTAGTTATTCCAAATCTCCATATTTGCACATGGAATGTGAACACTAAAAAGTCATCTTCAGGTTTTAATTTTGATTTTATTGATATTTTTCCTTTCATCAATTGTTTTCGAAGTGTTACCAAACACATTTTTGGACTGTTTACATTCTCAAATAAAATGAGAACAGATATCGAGAATCCTTATCCACCGAATGCCTACTTAGATTCTCAATCTCTTTAAATACGTAGTAAAAATGAACTTCATCAAGTTGCTCAACAGGCTTCCAACATCGAAGATTTATGTCATGTCATCCGGACATCATTATGAGTCATGCACAAGCTGTGGGCTGATGTCATGAACATATTTCATGAGAAGTTTGATTTGTTAACAAGCCTTATTAATGACCATGGTTAGTGGTCCCGTTAAAACAGAGCAGTTGATGGCTTTCCATTGTGCTTCATTTGATTGTTTCTGTTTGCTTATCTAGGTCTTGACTCTTCTCCTTAGGAGGAATTTTTTAGTCTTCTAGGTGGTGCTAGGATTAGTCTGCAGTCCATCGCACTTGCTAATTCTCTGGGTGAAGTGGTAAAGCTGGTTTTTTTTTTTTTTAAGTTCCGGTGTCACTTTGTAGGACTCTGTTCTTTTTGGTTAGTTTTTATAATCTTAGTCTGCTAGTTTGTTCAATGGTAGGGTATCAAGCGTGTATCAAAAGTTGCCTGTGGTGCTGAAAAAGAACTTGAGCTGGTTGTCCTCAATCATCTGCAGGCACACGTATTACCTTGGCATTTGGCCTCTCTCTGAGAAACTATTGAGTTTTAAGGATCGCATAGAACATTCTTGGAGGGTGATCAGATAGATTTAGGAATTTGTCATTATAAGTTATGCTTCACACATTTTGAGACACGCCATATCTTGCAGAACATCCTGATGTTGGATTCTTATACAAACCTATCATATGCAATGATATGGATTACTAGCATTATATGGCTGGAAATGGTGAGGTAAAATCTAATTTGATTATGATTTCACAAGTTGGCAATCTCTACTATAAGCATATAATAGAAATTATAGGTCATTATTAATGGTTTGAATTTAGACTTGATCTAAGTTTGGGCTTTCAGAGTACTGTAAATGGAGATATGGATATCTTTTGTAAGGTGGATGGTCGCCAGATATCGAATAAGATAGAATTGTGTCAAGTCTTATATGTACGAGCAACAAAATGATGGGGATGAAACTTGCGAAACATAGTTTGATAGGCCTTGAGAAGATTTGGGTTCTGAATTCTGAAATGAATGCCCCATAACGGGTATTATTCCACCCGGGGAATTGAGTTAAATCCTTCTTCTCTTGCGGCATTGTAAACGAGTGCCCCGCCAAGCCCATGGTTCTTGCTCTATGAAAGCTCCAATAACCCAAAGGCTACGTTTGGCAGTTGGGATAAAATTTGGGATAGGATATGATTTATTATATCCTACGTTTGGTGCTTCGTTCATGATAGGATAAAGTCGGATATAATGGGGATATAGACATGATAAAATTATCCCATGGGAGAGGTGGGATAAATGTGGATAGGATTTCGATATCCATATTAGGAAGGTTATTTTTCTCGAATAACAAATTTATTAAATTAATAAAATTGAAATTATATTTCAATATAAATAATATTTGAATTATAATTTAAAAAATTAAAAAATTAAAAATGATTATTTGAATTATAATTTAAGAAATTAAAAATTAAAAATAAAAATAAATTTAATTAATCCTATTTTAATGTATATATTCAAATATAATTCTATTCAATCTATAAATTAAATATTTATTTTCTTATATATATATATATATATATATATATATATAGGTATTTTTGTATTTTAGGTATGTTAGTACAATTCACTATTTGATAAAATTTTATTAAAGACTCGATGAAAAGGGGAAAAAGAAATAATAAAGGAAAAATATAAAAAAGAAGAAAAATAAAATAAAAATAAATTAAGGAATAATGTTATGAGAGATTTTCACCATCTCCGTTTATGAACATTTAGGTTCATTTATAATGATATGCCGTTTATATTTAAAAAAAAATGTACATGATATGATATTATATCTAACTTTAATGTTGTGATTCACCAAACAATTGATAGGATATAAAAAAATCCAAAGATTTCATATCATATCATATTCAGTTCTATCCCGATTAGAAATTCGGACGATCAAACGTAGCCAAAGATCACTCAGTGCAAGCATCGGAAATTGTCCAAACCATACTTGTCCATAAACTGTGGAGGAGGAGATGCCGCACGGATTCTCTTCCTCCGCAAGGAGGAAACGTCAGTTAACCTGTATTTTGCCTCTTTGTTTTAGGTTATCTGAAGTGAGGATGACCGCATTGCTTTTTCCAAATTACAAATTCCACAACTAATCCACCGCCACATTCGCATCAATGTGATGTCCCACGAGTCCTCCGACGCTTCCGTACCAGCTCTGCTGGAATAGAGCCAAGTCACCTTCTTGTCAGGCCACTTCGTTTTGTTGGAAGTGTGCGAGATTACTATTGAACATATGGACCCGAATTAAACAATATTGATTCTTAGACAAACTTGAACACATCATGCCGTATATGATATTATTTGTAAATTGACGTGAATTAAGACTCTTTTTGTTCTATAAAAAATGAATGATTTGAAAAGTATATTCCTAAAAATGATCATTCGTATTACTTGAAATAATTGATTAATGAAATACGTCTCATTATTGATGATAATTTATAGGGGAAATGTCACAAATGGTCCCTATACTATTACTTAATGTGCAATTTGGTCCCTAAACTATTGATAAATGTCCGATTTGGTCCCTAAACTTTCGATCGGCTCAATTTGGTCCCCGAACTATTGATAAAAGGCTCAATTTGGTCCCTGAACTTTCGATCGGCTCAATTGGTCCTTGAACTATTGATAAATGTCCGATTTAGTCATTCGTTACTGTTTTTTTTTTTTTTTTTTTTGCTTCTTCTCTCTTCCCTCCCGCCGGAGCAGCAGAGGAAGCCGCATCCCGGCGAGGCGAGCTAGCAAAGGGAAGAGAGAAGAAGCAAAAGAAAAAGAAAAAGAAAAAGAAAAAATAGTAACAAAGGACTAAATCGGACATTTATCAATAGTTCAGGGACCAAATTGAGTCGATCGAAAGTTTAGGGACCAAATCGGATATTTATCAATAGTTCAGGGACCAAATTGAGCCGATCGAAAGTTCAGGGACCAAATCGAGCATTTATCAATAGTTTAGGGACCAAATTGCACATTAAATAATAGTATAGGGACCATTTGTGACATTTTCCCTAATTTATATTTGAACATTTTCGTAAACGACTTTAATTTTTTTGCGTTCGTTCATTTTTGTAATTGTAAGAGCGATTATTTTTCGAAATATATTTTTCATATCATTTGCTTTCCTCGAAGGATTTTGGCTAGCAATTCAATACAAATCAATATTCCGGAGTTAATCTCAGCTTTATCTTTTTGATTAGAAATCGAGAGCGATGGACATGTATCACCCTAATTCAATACAAATCAATATTCCGGAGTTAATCTCAGCTTTATCTTTTTGATTAGAAATCGAGAGCGATGGACATGTATCACCCTCATTAGTAGATAAAAGTGTAGCGATTTGATCCATCACGAACATTGTATGATCTCAACACGCAAGCGTACATACGGGCCATATGCAATCTAAAGATCAAAACATGAATGGGCGCACCCCTCGATCCGCGCTTATCTTATAGATTTTCTTCTTTTCTTATTAATCAGCGACAAAATATGCCAGTGTGCAAAAAGTGTATCGTTTTTGTCTATGATGGATTTATAAGATGGGCTTAAGGCCCATCCGCTCAAGTTGGGCCCAAAGGGCCCGGCCCACGCGAATAGAGCCCGTGGAGGGGAAGGTATAAAGGGAGGAGAGAGAGAGAAACATACCCTTTTGGCACAAACAACGTACGCTTCTCTCCCGCGTTTTCTCTCCCGAAGAACAAAGAGGCATACGGCTTCCAATTTCTTCCCTTCAAGGCTTCATCGACCGGATTCTTTTCCTCCATTAACGACGGCGTTTAATCTGTGGCTAACAAGGTACGCTCGAATCCGTGGTGTGCTTTTCGATCGGTGATGCGTGTTTTCCGGGCTTCGTCTTCCGCATTGATTTAGGGGTTCGATTCGATGTCGAATCCGGTTTTCGAGATCCGTTATTCCCAACATTGGTATCGAGCCCTAGTTCACGTTTTTCCCGATCAATTCTGATGTTTTTGATTGATTTTTCGCGAAATTACTTCGGCCGTACGGAACCGGGCGAAAATCCCGACACCCGAGCGCTTTTCGGCCTTTTATCTGAGTTTTCGTTAGTCGAAATCCAATTCTGAAGGCACTTTGGGAGAAGCGCGACGTCGAGACGAGTCCGGCGATGTGTCGACCGTCGCCGAAGACACCGCACGCGCCCACACGCGCGGCCGGAAAGGCGCTAGCGCGTGGGCGCGACGCGCTGGAAGCGAGGCCGCCCGGCCAGCGTGCGGCGCACGCCGGTCGGCGAACCGGCGCGTGCACGCCGCCCGGCGGGCGAACGCACGTGCCGGTCCGCGGACCGACGCGTGCTGGCGTCACGTGATGACGTCGGCGTGGCGTCATCCAACGGTCGGTAACGTTCGGATGACGTCACCGATGACGTCACGTGATGACGTCGGCGTGACGTCACGTGATGACGTCATCGATGACGCCGTCACCGACGAGTTTCGCCGGACGGTCACCGGCCGGCGAACCGACCCGACCGGCGACCCGACCCGACTCGCGAGCGTTGCATGCGCCCCGCACGTGTCGGATGACGTCTCGTGACGTCATGCCCGCACGCGCGAGGCACGTGCGGTCGGTCCCGCACGAGCGGTCCGGCCGGCCCGTCCGGCCCGACCGGTCCCGACCCGCGCGCCCGTTGACCGACCCGTGGACCCGTTGACCGACCCGTGGATCCGTTGACCATTGACCGGCCGTTGACCGTTGACCGGCCGTTGACCGTTGACCGACCGTTGACCATCGTTGACCGTTGACCGTTGACCCAAAAAAAAAAAAAAAAAGAGGAATTTGTTTTCTTTTCAGTCATGCCTATGTGGGTTATAAGTAATCCATTTTTAATTCTGCATTTGTTGCATGAATTTGGGAAAATTATGTATTTTCTCTTATATTAATTATGGATTATAAGTGATCCATTTTTAATTCTGCATTTGTTGCAGGAACTATGATGCGTTATGCAAGAATACCCGCAATCCCAAGAACGGACGAGGGAAATGCAAGACTTAAGAGGCTGATGACGAGTTAGGCGATTATCGGTGGCATGACGGTGATTTAGTATCACATGTGATCAAGGTCAATCGGATGATACGGAAATCATCTGGAATGGTTATCTTATGCCGGATTTTCGAAGGTGCCGGCTTTGATGAACACTCTTCCAGCTGAATGGCAAGCAGTGTTGGATCGGTTATGGGAGGTCAACGTGGTCCGGATTATAGAAGGCTGGTGGAAGCTTTTGTAAGAGAGCACTATAGGATTGAGTTGGCCAAAACTTCAACCCTTAGATTGAGCGCCACATGGCGCCGAGTGAATGCGCCTTGGAGGCGACATGAATGCTCTCCAAAAGTTTTTCCATGGTTGGCAAATGTACCTTCGATTTTCTCGAGATGTTATGGTGATAGATTAGAAGGGACATTCCCTATTTATTTCTTTGATTGATTATGTAATGATTACTACCTGATTGTTGTTGATGTAGCAACCGATATATTAGTTGTATCATGTGAAAGCATTGTTATTTTATTGAATGTTAAGATTTTTTATCTGCTTTCTGCTATTGCTGGTTGCTGTGGGTAATTAGCTGTGGGTAGTAATAGAAGTTTTTGTAATTTCATAGAATTTATTTGCATAAGATAATTATATTAATAATAATTTTAAGTTAGGATTTTGGAGGATGATTGGAAACATAGTGACCTTTTGATTACGAAGCCTTACTTGAAATTATATATTAATATGATGGGTCTATGCAAATAGGGATGCATAAATGATAGGCATTAATTATTCGTGCATGTATATCGATGTGTTCGAACGATGGTTCAAAGAACTAAGAATGTAATTGCTGATATGAACGGCAATAATTGTGAAATATTGAATATGAAGATTCAATATGTGCTGAAAAAGCAAGAAGCACTAGAAGCTCTTGACCACATTATGGAAGACATTGAGGGTGTCGTGCACCACCTTGAGCTGGTAGAGGACCGCCTAACGGTATTTGAGCCGAAAATAGACATTTGCTATGCTGGTTCTAGCTCAGAAAGGGCTTTGTGCTCTAAGCGCAAGCGTATTGATTCGTTCAATATGTGGAAATGCAAAGGATCAAGTCCTTATTGCAAGAAATCAAGAATTAACCAACAAGAGAGAGAAAACATCCTCAAGTGAAGAAAATGTCAAGGGTGTGAAGTTACCATTGTGACAAGAGAAGGTCACGATGCTCGCGACTGTCGTGAGCCAAAGCAAGAATGCACCTCTTGTACATTTGAGAACTTTGCTTATGTGTCAAGTTCTACATTATTGGCTGAATCCAATCCTTTGTGGACTGTAGATTCAGAAGCGATAGACCATAAAGGGAAGGATAGAGAATCCTTCGTGGAATTTCGACGAGTACCAACTGGAACTAAGTGGATCTATGTTGGAAACAACTCTAGAGCTGATGTAAAGGAATTTGCATCGACCAATAGAACATGAGAGGTGGACGCATCTTTAATGTTCTATACGCTCTGGAGATTCGTCGAAATTTTGTGTCCTGTCTTAGTGTTGGTTAAGCTTGTTTTTGGTATGAACTTCCATAATAAATGTGTAGATTTGTGTTTAGATACAAACTACTATGGTTGTGGTCACTTTCTAGATGGTTTTATTGTACTAAATGTTGACTGTGATGATGTCAATATGTTATCCCCTTGTTTCACGTCTTCTATCTTATATGATAATGATGTGAATATGATGGCATGCTAGATTTGGTCATATGGGCCAACAACATATGAAAAGACTAGCCAAAAAGGGCTTGTTGGGCAATATTGAAAAAGTTGATTTGTCCATATGTGAGCATTGCCTAGTAGGGAAAATGACAAGGAGACCATTTGGAAAAGGTAAAAGAGCTGACTTTCCTCGGCATTTAATCCATTTGGACGTCGTGGTTCAATGAATGTGAGAGGAAGGCAATGGGCTGTTTGTTTCATCACTTTAATAGACAATTCTACTTGATTCGGATATGTCTATTTGATTTCTCATAAATCTGAAGCATAAGTTGTTTTAGAAGGTTTATGAACCTGGTAGAAAATCAATTAGACAAGAAAATAAAAACATTGAGATCCGATCGAGGTCGAGAATATTTATCGATGAGTTCAGAAAATTATGTGATGAAAAAGGAATAGAAAGATAGTCGTCTATTCCATATACTCCTCAACAAAATGGTGTTGCGGAGAGAAGAAACAGAACTCTACTGGAAATGGTTAGGTCTATGATGGCGCATGCTAACTTACCTATCACTTTTGGAGTGATGTGTTGTCAACTGCTGCCTATATACTTAACCGGGTGCCTTCCAAATCAGTTATTTCCACTTTATATGAGTTATGAACAATTAGAAAACTAGACTTAAGTTTTCTTAAGCCATGGGGTGTTCTGTCTATACTCATAAGTCCTCTCACAAGTTTTGGGAAATTGGGTCCCAAAGAAAATATGAGTATTTTCATGAGATACTACGAACACTCAAAAAGGTATGTGTTCATGGGTGAGCAGGAAAGTGGGAGTATAACTGAATTTGAATCACGGGATGTCACATCCTTAGTGGATGAATTTTCTAAGATGGGCGAAATAAGGGAATATAACTCCCTATTTGAAACCTTGGATTAAGATAATGATGTCAGTTGACTTCGTTCAAGTGGGAGTAATATGAGATGTAATGAATTGAATTCAACTCATTCTCAATTGCAACCACCTGATGTGACGACATCATCATTACCTAATCCAAGTGGGAGCATGATGGGGAATGATGTGCTAAGTGTACAATCTCCCATACGGTGAACAAGTCGCCAAAGTATTCCCCGTCGATGTTTTGACATTGAAAGGGAAACTTTTATAGTTGCTCCACAAGATGAGGATGAGCCAAGAATATTATTGAGGCTCTAAATTGCCCTAATAAGGAAAAATGGATTTATGCAATGAAAGAGGAGATGGAGTCAATGAAGTCAAACCAAGTCTCGTGAACCGGTTGATCTTCCAAAAGGGACCTTGCAGCTATTGGGAACAAGTGGGTTCTCAAAATAAAGCGAAAGGCTGATGGCTCAATAGAAAGGCATAAGGCTCGCCTTGTGGCGAAGGGGTATAATCAACATGAAGGAATTGATTATAAAGATACGTTTTCTCCTGTAGTGAGATTTACCTCGATTCGCATTATTCTGGCAATAGTAGCTAGTCTGGATCTTGAGTTACATCAAATGGATGTAAAGACTGCTTTCCTCAATGGAGAATTAGAGGAAGGAACATATATGGAACTACTTGCTGGTTTCATAGTGAAAGGCCAAGAAGAAAATGTATGTCGACTTTGGGGGTCGATATATGGCCTTAAGCGATCATCAAGACAAAGGTATATACATTTTCATAATGCCATAGTGGCATATCATTTTACAATGATTGACGATGATCATTGTGTATATATCAAAAGATCCAATGATCAATTTGTGATCATATCATTATATGTTGATGATATACTAATTGTCGGAAGTAATATGGAGTTTGTTAATCTTGTGAAGAATTTGTTGTCTTCCAACTTTGAGGTAAAAGACATGGGTGATGTTGCATACATTCTTGAAATTAAGATTTCAAAATTGTAAGCCCATAGACACTCCTATTACAAAAGGTGAAGGGTTGAGCCATAGTCGTGTCCAAGGACTCCACAATAGAAGGAACAAATGAAACATGTTCGTTATGCTAGTGCTTTGTTAGAAGCTTTATGTACGCTATGATGTGTACAAGACCCGACATATGTTTTGCAGTTGGAATGGTGAGTAGTTACCAATCCGATCCAGGTCAAGCACATTGGAAAGCCGTTAAAAGAATGCTGAGGTATCTAAAGGGAATTGCTGATTATACGTTGAGTTATTAAGGAAAAGGATCTGCAACTCAAAGGCTATTCTAATACTGATTGGAGAGGAGATTTAAGTGAAAGGAAATCTACCTCTGGGTTTGTTTTCTTACCGAATAATGGCACCATATGTTGGAGCAGTAAGAAACAAAAGTGTATAGCCTTGTCCACGATGGAAGTTGAGTTCGTGGCATTATCAGCAGCAGTGTAAGAGAGTGTTTGGCTTAAGAGATTTTTGGATCATTTAGGTGTTAGTAGAAGTGCTGCAGATTTATTATTGGTTAACTGTGGTAGCCAAGCAGCAAAAATGTACACCAAAGATCCAAAATATCATGGCAAGACCAAACATATAGATACCAAGTATAATCCTGTCAAGGATATAGTTGCACGAAAAGATGTGAACTTAGAGTACATACTACGCATGGAATGGTAGCAGATCCTATGACAAAGCCAAAAACTAGAGATGTGTTTTTGTGGCCATGTGAAATCTCTAGGATTGCGTAGAGACTGATGTACTGAATATTTTATATTTTCCCTAAGTGTTCACATTTGATGAATTTGTGTTTTCATCATTAATGTCTATGAATCTTTATTTGATCTTTATGCATCTTAATGCTTAGTGCATTACTTTAAGTTGAGAAGTATGTCGGACAGATATAAGATTAGCCCACTCACACGGGTAATCGCCTCTGTTTACTGTGTGATAAATAGAGATAAGACTGTTTTTAAGCTTATTATCTAGGTGATAATCGAGAGCTTAAGCTTAAAACACGTTTGTCGCCTTAACTGAATGTTAAGATGAGGATATAATACTTACTATGTCCGAAAGTAAAAATACCCTACATGTATTTACTTTATCTGTCTAAGATGCCAGATGTGAGTTCTGATGAATTTTGTGAATGAGTAGATACGTGAACTCAAGTTAGACATTGGGTATGTCTGAGCTATCATCTGTACGGTATTGAAAGGTGTAGACATACGCTCCATGGGAAAGGAGTTAATACCGTAATACGTATTTCATACTACGTATGCATGAGACGACCAATAAGAGTGGCAAAAGTTTGATCTCAACTTTTATGTCGTGTGAGACTCTTGAGGATGAGAGTTCCTTAATTTCTTAGTCCCCTCAGGACTCTTACTTATTCTCAAGATTTCTATTTAGTGTTTGCTATCTTAGTGTGTTGCCAATGGTCATGAGATGATTCGATCTAATGGGGCATTTCTAGAAAAGCAAGCTGGACTGAAATTGAGAGTTTGAAGGAAAGAGGAAGATCGATTTTGGAAAATCACATTATAGTTTTGTATTCACCGGTTAACCAATTATGACTGTCTTTGTGATAATCATAATTGTGAATACAATATATATATATCATTATTTAAAAAGAGATCAAAAGAGATATAAATGTGATCGATCGATCTAGGTACTTGCATACTAAATCTACTCGGAGTGTGATGCCCATTATGAGCTGCTATATATTCCTAACGGATGTGTGGCAACGAGCTCTCAAAGTATGCTGGTCGCACGGATTATTCACCGGTATGAATGTTGAAGAGAGGAAAAGAGAATTATGTTCGGCCCACCATGTTAAGTGAGAGTCTATGATGGATTTTTCTCTGTTGGGGCTGAGTAAGGCCTGTCCGCCCATGTTGGTTTTGCACCACCATGTGCGAGTGGGAGATGATGGATTTATAAGATGGGCTTAAGGCCCATCCGCTTAAGTTGGGCCCAAAAGGGCCCGGCCCACGCGAATAGAGCCCGTGGAGGGGGAAGGTATAAAAGGGAGGAGAGAGAGAGAGAAACATACCCTTTTGGCACAAACAACGTACGCTTCTCTCCCGCGCGTTTTCTCTCCCGAAGAACAGTAGGCATACGGCTTCCAATTTCTTCCCTTCAAGGCTTCATCGACCGGATTCTTTTCCTCCATTAACGACGGCGTTTAATCTGTGGCTAACAAGGTACGCTCGAATCCGTGGTGTGCTTTTCGATCGGTGATGCGTGTTTTCCCGGGCTTCGTCTTCCGCATTGATTTAGGGGTTCGATTCGATGTCGAATCCGGTTTTCGGGGATCCGTTATTCCCAACAGTCTACAACAGAAACAAAAAATAAAAAATGTAGAAAGCAGTAGGATTTCGTAAAAGAAATGCCTAAACACATATTAAGCGACTACGCAAAGAAAATTTACTTTCACTTTCATTTTTTCATCATCTTTCTTTTTCTTTTTTTTTGTGTTGCTGCGGTGTTCTGTTTGGATTTTTTTTTGGTTAATTTTGAAACTTCTGCGAATTTATTTCTGGATAATTTGTAGAGCAATTAACCAAACAGGACTTGATGCTGGGGATCGCGGATCTTCATACCCCTGAAACAGTAGCAGCTGCAGAATTTGCAGTGGCAAGTTATTAACCTCCGAGTCCGTTAGCTTCTAGCACTGGCGAAACAGACTCAGAAGATACTACTGGCGATGATGATGACGATGAGCACGGTACTTGCCAAGCGGGAGTTCCCACAAAGCCCGCAATGTCCGAGTCTGGCAAAGAGGATTCGTATGGAGGGATCAGAAACAAGCAGTCGAAAAAGGAAACCGAGAAAGCGTACCGAAATTGTTGAGTTATGATGATTTGTGTTTTGTTGTGTGACTTTCTATATGATAACGAGAGAGATGCAAAGGTAGGAACTTCTTGGTAGGAAGTGTTGTCTAGTGACGGCAGGCTTCCGCTATGTATGTCTCAAATAGGGAGTGGTGTGGTTTTGTAGAATCGTATGAATCATAAGAGTTTATTCAGAACTTATATAGACCGTTCAATACGGCCACTCGCCGTCCGTAATTGCCAGGAGGATCGTAGACCACCGCCTGTTATAGCAATTCACTCTAGCGCATCCTAGATGAACCGAGTTGTGCCACACGACTTGAGTGTAATGCAGGCACTCGCCTCCCACACACGAGTTCGAGCAGTAGTCGTAGTTGTCCTTCTCTCCCGGCCACATCTTCACCGAGTCTCTGCCGCTCAGGACGCCATAGCCCTTCCTTGACTAGGTTCTTGCCGTAGGGCCCTCCGGAGCGCTCGAGGTCGCAGTCACCTCTAGGCTCGTCTGCGTATGTCTGAACGTGAGCTGCGACCGCACACCTCCAGGTTATCGGGCCGACCCCTACTTCAGCATGAGCGGCGGTTTGCTCGTCGATGAAGTCTTGGCGAGAGTCTTGTGCTGCCCAGACACCGGCGAGGGCACAGATTAGGCCAATGATGGTTAGAAAATCCAATACTCTATGAAGAAAATTTACGATTTTTTTTCAATGCACTGCTCTTTTCTTTCAATTTTTCGTCTTCCTTTTCTTTTTTTTTTTTTTTTTTTTTTCCCTTTTTCGTGTTGCTGAGCTATTCTGTTTGGAGTTCTTTTTTTCTTTTGTTCATTTTAAGAATTTTTGCGATTTTATTTCTGGATAATTTGTAGAGCAATTAACAAAAGTTGATATCAGGTATAAGCAACGCAAAAACTAAACGAACGAAAAATAGACGATGACGTTTTCGTAGCATATGGTTTAGTCTCATCAGTCTTCATTAGCTCAGCAAAATGGAGACAAGGTAACAAGGAATTCCTCAATTCCATCATTTTCATAACGAATTTCAAAGAAGAAATCATTTGATACTCTTATGGGATTACCAACCATGGCTTCAACCAATCTTTGCCGTACCAAATATTACAACCTTTTTTCACCGGAACAACAAAAATCATAACAAAATCTGGTATTTTTCAGAACTAGTCCGTAAATGATCATACCCATTCTAAAAACTCATGATCCATTTGACATGATAAAATTGAAGGTATGAAATAGAAAAATGGAATGAAAAAATAAAATGAAATCGATAGGAGAATAGAGTCGAACGAGAGCTTCTTTGTTTCGCATCTAGTTGTGACTATGAAAATTAACTTATTAATTAAGAAGATTCTTTGCCACTAAAAATCAAAAGATTCATATTCCAATGTGAAACACGTCCTTAAAATAAGTAAACGAGAGGGAAAAAGAAATGAATATTTCAATTTTCAATTTTCAAAAACAAAAGAAAAGGAAAAAGATCCGCCCCTGCTCCCTTCCTCCCACTATCAGATCGAGCGTAACGGCTCTGTACCAGCTCTATTCCAACAGCACGCGCTTCCGTTTCAGCTTCAAGTTTCGACAGTCCACTTTGGCTTCTCAGGTTTGGCTCCCTTTCGGGCCTTCTTTCCAATTCAGTTTTGTGGGGTTGTTGCTCGATTTCCTCCGATTGGCAGGTGAGGATGGCGTAGGATTTGTTCTCCACTGTTTAAGGCCTGCTTAGTTTTTGTCTTCATGAAAACTGTTTTCGATGTTTTTTTTTTTTTTTTTGACAAAATATTTGTTAAGTGAAAATGATATGTCAATAGGGATGAAAATTGTGAGAATATGCTCGGGTTATATCACATTCCTAAAACCAGCTTAGTTATTCCAAATCTCCATGTTTGCATTTGGAATGAGAATACTAAAAAGTCATCTTCAATTTGTGATTTTGATTCCGAGAATAGTTTTCCTTTTTATTCATCAACTGCTTTCGGAGTGTCGCTAAACGCATTCTCTGGTCTGTTTTTATTCTCAAATTGAAATCAGAATGAACTTTTGAGAATCTTTGTCTTAAATTATCAATCTCTTCCTGTCTCAGAAAAGATGAACTTCATCAAGTTGCTCAACAGGCTTTGGACAATGAGGAATTATTTCATGTCATCTAGACATCATTATCAGTCATGCATAAGCAGTGGGCTGATGCCATCAACATATTTCATGAGGAAGTTTGATTTGCTGCCAAACCTTGTTAGTGACCATGGCAAGTGGTATTGTTAATATAAAGCGGTAGATGGTGTTTCATTGTTCTTCATTTAACTGTTTTCGTTTGCTTTTCTAGGTATTGACTCTTCTCCTTAGGAGGAATTTTTGAGTCTTCTCGATGGTGCTAGTACTAGTCTTGCAGTCCATCAGTTTTCTTTGGGTGAAGTGGTATGACTGATTTTTTTAAGCTCTTATGATGCTATAGGACTCTAACCTTTTTGGTTGGCTTTTATAATCTTAGTCTACTAGATTGTTTAGTGATAGAGTATGAAGCGTGCACCAAAAGTTGTTTGTGGTGCTGGAAAAGAACTTCAACAAGTTGTCCTCAATCATCTGCGGGTGCATGTTAGTATCTTTGCATTTGGCCTTTTTCTCAAATAATTAAGCTTCACGCATCTCAGAGAACAATCTTGGTACCGACAATAATTTAAAAAAAAAAAAAAAAACAAAGCATCTAGATGTCATACTAACTCCTATTCCAAGTTTCCATATCTTTTATCAATCCTAACACCTATTAAGCCACAGCCGTGAGTAAAGGTGAAATTACTGATTGTATAGATGATATGGGACAAATTACATGAATTGAGCATGATGGCGTGTAGAGCATGAATAGTCTGGACAAAACACGATAGCAACTCCTTAGTTACTTACCTTTTCTTGGGGAGAAAGTCGAAGAGTAGCCAAAGATGCACCGCCTTTGATTAGGTCTTTAATTAGGGCGATCAGTTGACAATTAGTATTGAATTCAGCACCGTGCTTCCTCATGCCATCAGGACAGCACAGTTTCCAATTCGCTTTGCAGGTCTTTGATGATCTAAGAGGATATTCCAGTTCTTCGGTATTATGCTCTTTCCAATTTCTATGATGAGTGATGACACAAGCCTTACATTCCTGGTTGTCAATCAATCCCTAATTGAGAATCATTATCTAAGTGCCTAGCTCTCGTAGTTTCTTGGAGTCCATAAAGAGCTGCAATAGAAAGTCCTTCACCTTATGTTTTCCAACTTCACTCAGTTTTTGGTGAGATTTCTCATATTTGGCAATCTTCTCCAACCTTCAGACCTCATCGCCAGCTACAGGTGGATGATGCTTCATGTATGTAGTAAATGAAGAGAACATGCATATAAGGTCTTGGTCACTATTAGATTAGTGAGTAGAAGCTAACTTCTGATAGATATGCAATCTCTATCCTGAAAGCGATCAAAGTGTCAACAGTAGTTAGTAACAAAGATGCCCAACGTTTATTATTTATCAGAATTTTTGTTCAAGAGGTTAAGGTCTATAAAATGACTCTCAATTTAAAAATTGACGGCTGTGGACATCCAAAACCATGTTATGGTTAGTCATAAGGACATGTTTATACACTGTAAAAAGACTGAAGGAATTACATTTTCCTGTATGTTCCTTGTCATAGAAGGCATCTGTTTTTGCTTCTCGGATTTGTGTACTCCCACAATAACTTGATGTCAATTTAAGCCCTATATGGAAACTTTTACTCCTATTCCAGCTTGAATTGTCAGTAAAGAGAGACAAACTGCCAAATATCTCACTAAGACAAGTCATATTGTCAGGGAAACTACAAGGATTAATAAATCCGTCGTCCAAGAGTTTAGTAAAGCAAATTTTTGAAAAAAAAAAAAAAAGCTCCATTGCTATCAAGCTACAAAAATTATGATCTAAATTGGAGCATTGACATTTTGGCATACTACCGAGTCATTGTGGCCCAACACTCACTAGGGACCGTTCTTCCGCCGAAACATCAACAACGCATAACGAGTCAATCGCCGGAATGGGCAGCGGTGACTATTGCTCCAACTCCTCAAGAGAATGAAGTCTAAGAACAATAGATATAGCTTGCGGTGACGAGGACGAGGTCAGATGACGATGGGCCGACGATGAAGGTGTATGCACAGTGCTCATGAAGAGTCAATCCTCCTTATTTTTCTCTCTTTTCCCCCTCTTTTTTTAACTTGTGGCGCCTCCCTCTTGAACGTAAAAAGAAGCCCAAAAAAAAAAAAAAAAAAAAAGGACCCCTTCCAAGATGAGAAAAGATCATATTTTATTCTCCAACAAAATTTTGTGTAATTGCGCCATGTGACACGATCTTGAAAGTTGTTAACTCAAATTCCATGATAACAAATATGGTGCTCTAACTAGTTGATCGATTCTTGGGATTGATATTTCTTTGATTGGATTGAAGGTACTTAAGTTTCACTATTTATAAACTAAAAGTCTAAAAAAATTAAAGACTATTGAAATAATAATTTTTTCAGTCAAAGGTAGATTCTTTGATTTGACCAAAAAAAAAGAACTTTAGCCAATTCTATGAAAACTTGAAATCTAAATGCCTATTTCTACACACTTATGTTGAGTTAATACCTATATGCAATTAAAGTACTACTGATACTAATCTAATATTTTTCAAGTTAAGAAATGAGTCTCATCGAGATCGAATCTTGAATCTCGAATTTTTCTAACCATCGGGATTATTTGGATGTCAATAGTCATATATATATATATATATATATATATATATATATATATAAATTTCTAATAACTGTTGGTGTTTTCTTTAAAATTTTGGTAACTTACCAATGCTACCGACCCAATAAGTTATCGGTCAAAATTTAGTTGCCAAATATTCATACTTTACCTACAACGAACAATGTTCGGATTTTTGCCTAGTAGAATCTTCTGGACCTCTTTCCAATGTACCTTTTGAAGCCAAGCATATGCCATTTTCAGCTTGATATGATTTGTTTTCCACTTTAAAAATTTTACGAGTACCTCTAATTTTTTCAATACGAAGGACAAATCATGTTGCCATTTTCACGCTACACCAGTCAAAGTGTTCATGAAGATAAAGAAGTCAAATTGGAGGGGATGTTGTTTATGCTAGATAGACTAGCTATGTCAGATGTAGAAATGCTAGATGCCCACTTGGAGTTGGCAGGTTTAACCCTGCAAAGTAGCATCACAACGTCGTCAGGCATCTATATAGTTTTCCTTCAATTTCTGTTGGTGACTCTCACGATGTAATATCACTTCTGGCTCGCTTCTTCCTATTTCTTCTGCTGATTGAGCATAATATTATCTCTAGCGGCTCCTCCTCTTCCTCTTCTTATACTGATTGAACGTTCCTTACAAGGAGAGATTTAGTATGGGCTGGAAAGTTTTCACATTTTGTAATGCTAAAATTTAGAGTCTAGTATAGAAAGTTTCGCACATTTTGCATTACTTGAAGTTAATTTATCTTCTACTGATTACAAGGGGCATTTCGTTACATCATTTTAATTAATCAAGTTTGTTGTTGGGAATTTAACTTACTTGTGAATAGGATATATCTCAAGCTATGCTGCATACATGTATACATGGAGGGAGGAGTTGGAGAAAGCAAAGAGACTAGGAGGGTAGGGGGAGCTGCATCCAAGTATGTTAAGTTCTTATATGACTTTATCTTTTGGTAATTCGAATTCATAAGAGCTTAGGATTAGATGCCTAGCCTTGGTGGTTTTTTTAATCTATTCTCACTTGAAAAATTTAGATAGGAGGTAACATTTGAATGCTTCATGCATCATATTGCCTTGGATATGAAAAACATGTTGTTGAGTGCTTCTTGACCTAATCCTTGAGAGGTTTCTGTTGAGATGTTAAGTTGTAGATGCTTGTACACTCGTGATCCTTCCTTGAAGTATGCTTTCATTGATCCACTCCACCTTGAGGTTCCAAAGTTGAGCAATAAGATTTGTTTTTGGACTGAGATAATGGATTGAAGGCTGCCAAAAAGACATAGATTCCCTAGCTTTAGATGATCTACTAGCCGAAAGAAATCCATGTCAAGCTACCAATATCCCTTTCGGATATACTATTACTGTTATGATGTTTGCATCACTTCCGAGATTTTGATTATCATTTTCTCGGTTTTTGTGTGTTCTCTGTTTTTCCTTTTTGTCTATTAATTTATGGTGAACAAATTATTCATCCTCTCTCTTTCTTTTTTTTTCCTTTTTTGGTTGTTGTTGTTTATGAAATCACTTTTCTTTGCACATTCCATCGTATGTTGTTATACTGGATTATCTTAATTATTCTAATGTACTCCAGGTAAATGTATAACATCATTATGCTGGCGTCCTGATGGCAAAGTTGTTGTCTTGGGACTAGAAGATGGTACAGTTTCACTGCATGATGTTGAAGTAAGTTTTCTATGTTATTACTTTAATGTTACCCTCAACTTCTCAACTAGGAATCTTCCCGCAACAATCCCATGTCATCGAATGTGTTCTCCTCTAATCTCTCTTGCGAAAGATTCTGAATTGCTTAAAAGCTGCATGATGCATTGCAAACAGCAAGCTTGCTCAACAAACATATAGCTGCTAATAGAGATGGCAATCCATGTTTACGAGTCCTGTCTCGCCAACGTCAAATTAACAGTGGACTGCTAGATAGGTCAATCTGAGCGTGAAAAGCTTAACAGTCTCATTAGAACACTCTTTTTGAACATGCCCTCTTTTTTTATATAGGTCAACAAACGACAAGAGATGAATAACCCATTTAACTAATTAAAGTGAATGGTTCATTCCAATCCAAGCATTACCGACACAGCATTTATAACTTGTACAATACATGCAATATGCATATCTTTGTCAATGTCATATAATTTTTAAAAAGAATAGCCTTAAACTTACAAACTCCTTGGTTTAGATGATATCTTGTATCTTATATATATCCATTTAACTAATTAGATTGAATGGTTCATTCCAATCCAAACATGACCAAGACAGCATATAGAAGCAGTCATCCATGACATGCTCATTTTCATCAAATTAATAGTTTCTTTCTATTATTTAAAGTGACATATGTCCAGTTCAGTCATATTAGGAAGGTAATAGGTCGGGTGATTCCTAAATGACAGAATTTGTATGTGCCTCAATTATGCTTGTGGGTGGAAAAGTTCATAGATTACCGGTTATGTCATTAAGCTAGCTGTTTGGTCATGGGTACAATTGCTCAGAACTTGGCTGATGCTGCTGCTAAAAAGTTTCTTTAAGATGTCTACCAATTTACTAATCATTATCCACTTCATGGATTCCGTTTTGCTCTGAAGAGCTTATTTTTACATATTAATGTTACCTTACCAATATAGCCATCCTTATGGAACCATAAATATGTGTTGTGCTGCTTTTTATATGCTAGTGCTTGTGGCAGTTATACGTGCTGTGGTATATTTATTTCTAACTCGGTATAAATATTAAGCGAGAATGGAAAACTGTTAAGAAGCTTGAAGTCTCATGCAGCAGCTGTGGTGTGTCTCAATTGGGAGGAGGATGCCCAAGTGAATAGAGTATGCATCTTTCAACTTAAGAAAGTTCATCTTACTTCTCGATCTTGACACTTGACAGACAATATTTTATTGTTCATACCTTTCATGTTCTATCTAATGCTTTGTTTGCATTAAGTAGTTATTTTAGTCTGGTTTACTAAAATATTTCTTTTTCAAACTTAGAATCTTATTCAACAGCTTCAATATGTATCTATGGAAGGTTTTTTGAAAACTAATGTTTGGTGTCAGTTGTGAGTTGTTGATTTGCTGATTGTTGACTCCTTAACTTTAATCTCTTGTTATATTTATCTTCTTCTTCTTGTTTTTTTCCCCATTGGAATGATAATTATCCATTTTTTAATAGGACACTTCTGGCAACTCTTTGGCATTTGAAGATCGCACTACTCGTTTCTTCCCTCCAGCTCAAGAGTTCCTCGCATGCTTGGACTAGTATCTGGAGAAACTGGTTTAATTGACGATGGTCAAGATTCATTTATAGAGCTCTCAAATTCTTCAAAGCAATGTTTCAATATCCTTTGCAGTGGAGATAAAGATGGGGTTTTGTGCTTCAAGATATTTGGTGTCTTTCCAATCGGAAATGTTGTAAGCCTCTGTCTGTTCGAGATCAAGTATTTAGCAGTATAGTCTATCGATTCAGTCATGACTACTTTCCTTTCTTGCTTCCATAGAGCAGTCTTTCTTAATAAATGGATCTGATGGCGAAATAAGTATTGCCTGAAAGTAATGGGCTGGTTAATTAAACAACTATACTAGGTGAAGTTATTCTTGTAAAACTTCTAGATTTCACTTCCATTGGTCACTTCAGAGATGACACCTCCGACTTCGATACAGCACAATTATCCAAAGCTTTTGTTGTTTGCCCCGAGTGCTCCTTCTCGTCTATACTTTGCAGTTGAAGCACCTAAAGGAGAATTTGGGGTCTGTCTGGTTAAGCCTGCTGTGCAGACTTTCTGCTGTTGTTTTAGACTCTTGAGTTTCTGCTCTTTTTTAGGGAGATTGAGAGAGCCTATACGACCGTCGGTTGGGGAAAGTGTTCTATGAGAGTGTATGCTTGTGTGTAGATAATTCTCTCTGTGGGTGTGCAGCTATTAGAAGATTTAGACTTTTGGGTACTCTGAACTTTCGTGCATGTTTGGGTTTGGTAGTGTTTCAACGTGAAAACATGATGAACTTCTCAACAGACATTTGATTAGTCTAGAAATGCATGCTGAAGAATTGTCCTAATCAGTATCATTCAGGTTCCTATCAGTTGTCTCTTTAGTTACATGGAGCCAGTCCTTATAGTTACAATTCCTTGTTGGGACTTTCCCAAATGTACTTCCTAGGGCCCACTGCCTTTCACCAGATCTATAAGTGTGGAGTATGGTTTCCTAATGGGAGGTTTTTCAGATCTATATACAAGTTTGTGAATTGTCAATGACGATTTGATCACAATTTCTTATCTTGGTTGACTACCTAAAGTCAAGTCCAAAATCATTTACCTAGAACAGGTAATTTTGTTAGATATTTTAGATGGAAAATTAAACATGTTTGATGGGAAATCACTTGTTATGAAAATTGATGTAGCTCATTTAGCTCATTGTTGAGCTTCTGGGTTGTCTTTATATATATATGTAGAACTGCTAATCTAAAAGATGCCAGTGGCAGGAATACTAAGTTTTTGTGGAACCACAATGTAGAACTGCTAATTTAAAGCCTTCCAAGTTGCATTGTGATGTAGATATTCTGTAGTCTGGTGTTGAGGTAATTGCATTTAAAAGCCTTCAGAAAATTCGAATCAGTACCTATACTGCACTTGTGCTGTTGCCCATGAAGTTTAAATTTTTTGCTGAAGTTGTTGCTTCTCTCTGTTTTCTAGTTCCATCATCGACCTGACCTAAAATTTAATGTTATGGTGCTTGGTTGATCTTTAAGTTGACCTCGTAGAAATAGCACAGTTCCACTCTCCACTAGTTATTTTAGTTTGGAAGCTTTTTTAACTCTCTGTGTCGACTTTATTTGTATAGTTGCTTTGTTATATTGAGTTTGCTATTTTCAGTTCGATAATCAGTTGCTTATTGCTTCTTGCCGTGTGATTGCCATAATGCATGGGAATGTGCACCAGAATATTCATGAATGTGATATTCCTACGACAACCAAGGACAGAGACACCGTTTGCCGACTTCTGAATGCGTCTGTGAGGAAGGTACACTGACTAACACAGTTGCCTCTCAAGAGTCTCCATGTTTCTTCAACTAATGGGTTAATTGATAGGAGGCCTTTTTGCTCTCCTGGGACTAATATTATTTTCCTTCCTAATTAGTCTTCCAATATATTGCAACTTCACGATATGTTAAGTTGTCTTTTCTTTGGTTTTTTCCATGCATTAGGAAAAGAAAAATACAAAATAAACCTTAAGAGACACTTTTTGAACAATTGGTGATCAAGCTAAACTTAAAGTTAAACAAAGGAACCTAGACTAAATGAAACAAAAAATTACTGTGAATTGTGCATAGTTTCTTGCTCAAAATGCTTTGGTGACCAGCAAAGAATTTCATTCACTTTGTGACATTTAAGTTATAGTCATCAGATACATTGTCTTCTCATGAACACCTTATTGGAATTTGATAGAGAAACTATTGAGTAAAAGCTCAGTGGTAACTAAACATGTTTCTATAAAAATGTCAAACAGCCTGACACAGAAAATGTCAAAACAGCTTGATAATATTTTATAGATGTAAGATGCAGAATTTTTGCTAAACTTCAAATGTACCTACTGTAAGTTTATTCCTGTGATTGATTTAGTCCAGATATCATGTCGGATGTTTCACCAGAGCAAGCTAACTGCCATGTAATTGTTATCATTAGGTGGCTTTATCCAAGGATCTTTGTCATTTGATGGTTGCATGCTCAGGAGAACTTGTTGAAGACATTGTTGAATCAAGAGGGTGTCAAACAGTTGGAGATAGTATGCATGGCTTTCATTACTTAGTGCTTGATACTTCAATATTCCAAAAGAGGTAGAATTGCACTTGCATTTAGTGTTATTCATATTTTAGGTGAAACTTCTTCTCTCTCTTCTCTCTCTCTTTTCTTTTTTTTTTTAAGTTGCAGTAGTAATTGGACTCCGTATTATAATTATATTACAATTGTTCATGTGCACTGATACATGTTTCAGAGGTATCAATTTTGTCTGGTTTTACGGAAAGTAAAACTCATATTAACTCAGGATATTATCGTCAACCTTAAAACGAAACTGATGGTTAACATGGAGCAATTTTGAGGCATTTTTCTTGGAATTTAATCTACACTTTGCAAGAACTTTCCTTCTGATAATTTTAAATGCCCAAGTTGGCTTTCAAGAGTCACCGTAAGCTGAACTACATGATGCCTCATACTTGTAGCCTGAATGATTTTTTTTTTTCATGCTTGATAAGGTTTTCACCCGACCTTCAAGTATCATACCATCTTTCCGTAGAAACCTCTAGAAATCAACGTAGTTCAGATGTTGAAAGTGGTGGGACAAAATTGCAGGAGTTACTCTTACAAAATTTTGAACATCGTTGCATGATTCACAGAACATTTTTGTTCTCTACAATTAGAGGCCTGCCAAGTTTTCGATAACATTTTTGTTTTCATTTTTATGGAAACTGTTTTCGATGTTTTATCACAGAAAACTTGTTTAATGGTGTATGTTGTAAGCATGAGAATTGTCAGAATTTGTTCTTGTTCCATCGCAATAAGAAAAGAGGCTTAGTTATTCCAAATCTCCATGTTTGCACGTGGCATGTGAACGCTGAAAAGTTGTCTTCAGTTTCTAATTTTGATTTTAATAATATTTTTCCTTTCAACTGTTTTCGAAGTGTTACCAAACACATTTTCTGGACCGTTTGCATTCTCAAATGAAATGAGAACAGATATTTGAGAATCTTTATCTGCTGAATGCCTCCTTAGATTCTCAATCTCTTCCTGTCTGCAGTAAAAATGAACTTCATCAAGTTGCTCAACAGGCGTCCAACATTGACGATTTACTTCATGTCGTCCGGACATCATTATCAGTCATGCACAAGCAGTGGGCTGATGCCATGAACATATTTCATGAGAAGTTTGATTTGTTAACAAGCCTTATTAATGATCATGGTTAGTGGTCCTGTTAATACAAAGCAGTAGATGGCTTTTCATCGTTCTTCATTTAACTGTTCTTGTTTGCTTATCTAGGTCTTGACTCTTCTCCTCAGGAGGAATTTTTGAGTCTTCTAGGTGGTGCTAGGACCAGTCCTGCAGTCCACCAGTTTCTTGTTAATTCTCTGGGTGAAGTGGTATGTTTGGTTTTTTTAAGTTCCAGTGTTGCTATAGGACTTCTGTTCTTTTTGGTTGGTTTTCATAATCTTAGTCTGCTAGTTTGTTCAATGATAGGGTATGAAGCGTGTATCAAAAGTTGTCTGTGGTGCTGGAAAAGAACTTCAGCTGGTTGTCCTCAATCATCTGCAGGTGCACGTTATTACCTTTGCATTTGGCCTTTCTCTCGATAAATTATTGAGTTTTAAGCATTGCACAGAACAGTCTTAAATGGTGATCAGATAGATGTAGGAATTTGTTATAGTAAGTTATGCTTCACGCATTTTGAGACACACCATATCTTTCAGAATATCCTGATGTTGAATTCTTATATGAACCTATCATATGCAATGATATGGATTACCAACATTGAGTGGCTGGAAAGGGTGAGGTAAAATCTGATTTGATTCTGATTTAACAAGTCGGCAATCTCTACTATAAGCGTATAATAAAAATTATAGGTCATAATCATTGGTTTGAATATGAACTTGATCTGAGTTTGGGCTTTCAGAATACTGTAAATGGAGGTATGGGTATGTAAATTTTTATGCATTTATGTTATAATTAACAGGTATAGAGATATGTTCTCTGTTTCAAAAGGAAAAAACTTTATTGCCTGCTTCGATCTCAATATATATCCATCATAATTGCAGGAGTCAATCTTTGTATCAATAAATCATATTCAACTCTTTTTACTTACTAATAGCCCTATTTGAGCCTAGGAGAAGTTAAGACTTATTTATACTACCAATTCCACTCCTTGGACTTGCCGTAGTAAGTGAAACTCTGCTTTCTTATGTTATTATTACTGTCAACAAGCTAAAATTGAGAATGAAAACTCAGTTATCAGAAGAAAATGAGCAGATAAAATAACTGGCACATGCTCGATGATAGTGAATTGAGCCAACATTGAGCTCATCTGTGATGCTTAACCTTGGTTATGAGAGCCTCTGTCCACAACAATTTGTTCATGTACTTAGATGTGAGAATTCATGAGTTTATATTTTTTACCAACTTTTCCAATTAGGTTGCCATTTTTTAACTAAGCACCATCTTTTGGCAGAGTAATGCTAAAGATGTTATGTCCTAGTAAATGACAAAGGTTAACTTACTCACATGTGAAATAGATTTGTTTTAGATGTCTGTAATACACTTGCCTAAATGCTTGGATTTTACCACTTCAAATGAGTTTTGTATGCTAGTCTTTGTATCCATAGTATTGCTCTGTTTTAGTATTGTGTCGGTATCTCTTTGGATCCAAAGTTTCTCTTGAACTTTTTAGATCTTGACTTGAGGTTGTCAAGGCACCCTTCACGATAATCTTACTTATAAAAGGAACTGAAACTGTGAGTTAATGGAGTGTTTTTGCACTCAATAAAAACATGCTATGTGGATGATGGTTGTGCTGATTAGCACAAAATCATACATGAGATGTTAGTGTTTGTACTTGAAACTACATGATTACATACAATGTTGTGATATAGGATAGTTGGTGTCTGCTTGGTGTTTTTGCATTAGGCTCTTTGCATTGGTGCCTTGTTGTTCTTTGGCGGCCGCTTGGCCTTTTCCTCGGCTTCCTTTCACTCATAATGAGCTTGTTCATCTTGAGTGCAAGTTTTTGAAGCTGATTTTTGTACAATTTCACCTTCCCCAATATATTCTTACTTTCACCCAAAAAAAAAAAAAAAAAAAAAAAGTTCAACCATAGGACACCAAGGGGTTGCAAACCCATCTAAGATTAGAGCCCAAAAATTAAAGCCATGTACAGAACAACTCTCAAAACCAAAAGTGAGCTCAAAGACAAGATACATCATCGACCATATTAATCAAGTCATTTACATCCATATGCAGTCTCCACTATACCAAAAGTGTACGACTTTAAGCCAAATTTCAACAAACGGAAGATCCTCTCCATCAAAAGCTATCTTGTTTAGCTCCTTCCAAATGAGCCTAAAAACAGATAGAGGAATTGAGTTAATCCTTCTTTTCTCGTGGCACTGTAAACGAATGTGCTGCCAAGCCTGGAGTTCTTGCTCCTAAAAGCTCCAATAACCCAAAGATAATTTGGCGCAAGCATAGGAAACTGTCCAAACCACTCTTGTCCATGAACAGTGAAGGAGGAGATGCTGCACGGATTCTGCCTCCTCCTTGTGGAGGAAACACCTATTAACCAGTATTTGCCTCTTTGTTGTAGGTTATCTAAAGTGAGGATTCATTCCCAAGTTGCTTTCCAGGCAAATGGATAAACTTTAATCAGAACCCTTACTTTCCAAACTCTAATCAGAATCCTCACTTTGCAAGTCACTTTTTGAGGAAAATCCATTCGACCACCGACTTCCTCCCTATTGAGCAGCTTGTAGTGAGACTTTACTGGAAAGATTCCATCTTTTTCATCTTCCACACAAATGCATCCTCATAGGCTACAGAATTCTTGGAATAATATAATACATAAAAAGAGATGTTAAAAAGTCCCAATCTTGGGCTTGTCTCACTAACTCAATATCCCAAATGATCATTTCCTTGCCTAGACATGCCATCTAGCTTTTCAGTTGTTGGAATGCCTATAAGGGAGGATCAATTTCTAAGAAGTCTTGTAGCGCCACACCTTTATCGCATGGGGTGCTTTGGAAGGAAAGCAACAAAATAGTAGGGTTTGAAAACTTTGGTAGTTTTGGTGGTGTACCTTTTAAATGGCTTTGGACATCATGTTCTGATTTCATATGGTCTTCTGATGTTTTATTTTTGTTTGTTTTTCTTTTGTTTTATTCTTGTATACTGGCACGTTAGAACTTTAATTAAAATCCTTTATCATCTATAAGAAAATATATTGCCTATATCTTCTCTGCCAGATCTCTCTCTATACATGTGGGCAATTTTGTGTGTTGTAAACATGTGCATTGCCCAAGCACATGCATGCGATTGTGTGCTTGCACAGGTGTCTGCACTTGCACATGCACACTGTAGGGCTGTTGCTAATTAGATCGGTTCCTTGCTTCTCCTGGGTTCAGGACTCTCTTGTACACTGCACATTCTTGTTGATTATTACTATGGTGAGAAATAATGTTTCCTGTTAGTTTCTTTAAAGTTATAGACTCTCTTCTTTTTACTTTTTTGATATGTAATTCTATTGATAAGCATCATGGGGTTCCTCTTATATACAAATTACCACCCATAAGCTCATATTTATCTAAGATAATTCAAAAAAGGACTTACTGTCTAAAGAACTGCCACCACAATGCCAAAAAAATACGGTGGTTATCCAAATATCCTTTACAGCTCCTATATAACTTTCCTCATTTTTAGAAACCTACCTATTTTTTTCTTTTGAAAGTTTGTGAACTTTCTTTAACTCCATGGTCTGTCAATGAGTGCTTTGGGGCTCCTTTCTGCTGTTGTTTATTCAAAATGTGCATTCACAACAGTGTAGAATTTTGTGGAACAATTGCCAAGTCATCTAAAAGATTACCTATCAAATAAAGATGTGGTACTTAATTACAATAATGCTCCCCTCTCACGTAGGCTAAGACTTGGCCTTAGATTGAAGGATAGATATTTGATAATTGGGGAGGTAAATAGGTAGTAAGGTGAGTTTTAAGCCTGAAACCTCCTGCTCTAATTCCACATAAAATTTTGTGGGACCAATCAGCCTGCTGTAGAAATTATTGGCTTTAGAATGGGTGAGCTCAGGGGTCTTTCAAGATGGCACTCTTGTTACCTGGGTATTGGTTTGGATGAGACACTGGTGGACAATGCAGTAGAAAAGGCTGGAATGCTGCTTGTACAGGTTGAGCGATTCATAAGGGTGCTCTCATCTGTTGTGCAGCAGGTAGCCTGTTACAATCTTTGTTATGATTTCTCTACGTTTCTTGATACCTTCTGTTTGCTACTCTTTTCCAAAATCTTGCCTGTCTCTCATCGTGCATATCTTTAGTCATGCTAAATTCCTAAATTTTAAACATGGAGTTGAACTACTTGTGGATATAAGACACAAGATCTTGTGTGCTCAGAATGACATATTATTCTAAGCCGAATAACATTTAATATTTGAAATACAAGCGTTTTCGTTGAGAATTTGAGGAAGATATTGTTAGCTGGGCATTTGCACATGACTTGAACCTGTTTAACAAAGTTTCATCTCACACCTTTTAAGATCATGATGAAATACTGACAATATCACATTGTTATTTGTTGATATATATCATCGTGTATTTGAAGGACCAAAGAGAAATTGCATGACTTTTTTTTTTTTTTTTTTTTTTATCTTTGCTTACGGCACCTTGACAACTTAATGTTTGTTGATACCTTTTCAATTTCGCACATGCTATGCTGGAGACATCCATTCTTTCTTGTTTTAAAATGAAAATATTGCCAGTGTGACCACTGAAATCTAGACAAGCTCAGAATATTGGTAGGATCCTAAATTCTTGAGCCAGCGGTGTAAGCTTTTTTTATTGGTTGATAATGTGCATGTTGCTGAAGCTTTTGGTTTTGGTTTTGGTTTTGTGTCTCTTTCAGTTTGCAAATTTCTTCAGCTGGCTTCTGAAATGTATAAAGCAACTTATGTCAGAGCCAAGTGATCAACTTTTAACATACAATAGGTTTGTCTAACTTTTATCCATCAGGTTCAGTCCTTATGGTGAATCCCTATTTACTCTTATGAATTTCTACAGTGAACTTGTTGTCGTGTTCTTGAAGTTTCTGTATGATCAAGATCCTGTTATGCAGCTTCTGGATCTATCCGAGGCTGATGAAGAAATTGACATTGATTTGTAAGTGATTTCCTCCAACTTGTCCAGTTCCTAATTCTAAGTCATTTACAATATGGCACACAGAACCCCTGAATCTTTAGTTAATATGTGTTCATACCTGATGGAGTCACCAAGTGGACTGTTTGGCATTGCCATATACAGAGCTTCCAGTAGAAATGGCTTGTATACTCCCTGAAAGTTAATTATTTTCCCTCATTTCAGTCGACATTAACTTTACTTGGGCTGAGATGTGACATGCCATTATTTTTGATAGAATGGCTACCCATTGAATTAATAAATTTCTTCTCTTGTGCATCATCTGAAGTTCGGCTCCTACTTGGTGTTCTTAATGAATTTCATTCATCTAATAAGAAAATGTTATTGCCTGGCCCTAGTTATGGAATCATATGTATCATTCAGACATGATGACTGGATTCATAATTTGACATAACCTTCTAATTCCAAGTGTGGGCCATCTCTTCATTCGTTGTATCTGAAATTTGGTGAGGCAATGGCTTGGATACTGTGAAGTGTCGACAGCTTAGTATTGCCTTCATGTACTCTAGCAGCAAATTTTGGTGGCCCTTCACTAGGTTGTGCTATCCATTTGTGTGCCAGAGGATTAAAATATCATGGCGTAATGGACCTTGGTCACGCTTTAAATGTCAGAGCGGTATCCTGTCAAGCCTAGTATTCTTTTCATGCGCTCTAGTGGCTCACTCATGCCTTTTTGCAATGCGACCAAATTAGTTGCTAAATTCAGAATATCGAAATTGTAAATGACTCCTGGTTTGAGGGTTAGTTCTTCATTTTAAGTCATCTTGCTACCGTCCTCCTAAATACTTCTAAGAGCACAAGAGATGAGGTTGACTCAAGTTAGGGTGCTTTGCTGGGCTTTGACTGTGGTCATTCTTGGTCCAGCATATGTTGCTAATGACAGGGTAACGAGGATTGAAATTGACGGGTTGATTGTCGTTTCTCATTGGACTGGAAAGTCTTTTGAAAATCAAATGTAGTTTCATGCGCTTGTCTGCCTTGATGTTTGATGTCAGGTCAATAAGATGTTTTACACATTATTGTTTCAGAGAAACTATGAAGAGAGTCAAAGAATTAGTGCAATTTGGAGGATTTGGGGACAGCAAATATTTGCGAAGGACACTTGCAAAGGAGTTTCAACAGATGGAACACAGGTATCAGCAAAAGAATTGAATGAAATTTAATAGAATCTTGTTCATGCATGGAAGTTCTTACTTGAATGTGTCTTGTTACTCTTTCATTGTCGATTCTTTGTATTTATGCTATATCTAGATTTTCCATTCACTAGTGTTTTTCCGCATGCTACCTCAGTGGGGAATATATGAACGCTGGGATAAATCGTTGCTGTCATCTGTCATTTGAAGTGATTGATTTTTTCCCTCCTCCAAGTCTGGTCCTCATTGCTGACAAGTGTACCGAATATGAAATTCTCGATCTCTTTGTATGCATAACAGAGGTTTGAGTATGATGGTCCGGCTCCAAAATGGTTTACGTAAACATTGCAATCCTTCACTTAAAACCTTGTGCTTTGGTTTCACCCAACTCATCGTTTAATTGAGCTGAAATATTCATTTCTCATTTGGCTAATTTAGGTATCTTGATAATGTCATTTGTCAGTAGATCTTTCTATCCAAATTCCTGTTACAATAAAATTGTAGCTATATTTTATATTTCCTTGTCTGAGTGGCCAGAACCTTGAGACTATAATGAGAGAAGGAAAAAAAGGAAACCCTCGGGGGTGGGGGTTGTCTTCTGAAGGTTGTACTCAACAATGGTTTTTTACTTACCCTCTACCTAATAATCTAGTGTTTCGTATTCAATCTCAGGTTGATTACTTGACAAGGTACATGGAAACTTAAGCTGGGTGATCTTATTGGATTGGGCTTTCTGATTAGTTTATGATTATTGTGTGTGATAATGCCGTATCTCATGTTTACTGATTAGGAATAAATTTAAATTTTTACAGTTTCAAGGAAGCTGCCCAGATGCCTTTTTCTACCATTTCAAAAAAGATATGTTGTAAGAATTTATTGCCTCTATTCCGTCTTACATCAGTTTCAGCATCCACCCGATACATTCCAATTTCACTGTCCTCCTATGAGGTATTTACCCTTAATCTGAATCTACAATTTTATCCGGAGATCTGCATGGGCAGAGTACAACTGCTTTTTCATGCTAATCGTTTCTTCATATGGCTTTGCAGGATGCCTCTGAATTTGCTTCATCTAATCTGACTCATGAAGTTGGGTTTACAGACTATATTTCCTTCCAATTACCTGACGAGTCTTTTTTAGATGTTACAAACTGTATAGCTGTAGTGAGGGGATCTATGAATGATTCAAGCAATGTGAAGCAGGGAAAACCTTTGGAAGCAATCTTGTTGTGCATCCCTTCTGGTTACCATTGTGTGGATTTGGCTCTATATAAGGTAAAAGCCTGGCATATATTGCTTTAAGAATTTGTGGATGTGGCTAATATATTTTATTTTGAAACAGGACCATCAAATTGTTATGTTGCTAAATAAGATGAATGATACTGGTGAAAATTTGGGAGATGCCTGGATGATGATCTTGCAGGCCAGTGACCTTCCATTTGTGCACATTTCAGGAACCACTCGGGCAAATAACTGGGAGTTGTACCAATTAAAGGTAACTCTTGGATCCTAAGCTTGCATATTGATTTTGTACTCGTGATACGTATAGGACGCTGTTTGTTCTGATACGCGTCAGTTCACTATTTAAAACATTGATGGCAAAAAGAAAATTGCTTTTCAGTTGACTCCTGTTCTTTTCAGTGTTTTAAGAACCGGCTCTGGTTGGATCAGGAACCAGACCTGTCCAGTCTGGTTTCACAGCAGAAACAGTAGTGGTCAAGAACTGGTGGTATTGACCCTATTGTTATCAGGCGTAACTGTCAACTGTTGACCCACAATCCTGTCAACTAGTTTGGACCAGTTCTGGGCATTCAAAATGTTTAAAGGAAGAGTGTTGGAGTTGGGTTGGGGTTTGGAACTCCAACCTCTTGTAACTACCAAGCGTACCAACCATTCACTCCAGTGTCTTCTTGCTTCAATTTGGTGGTGCATTATTATTCATTGACCTTATTGGTTTAATCTATTAGAAAATTAAATGATGTTCTTGAGAACTTGAATGCTGTCATTTGTGCTCAATGAGGCTCTGCCGACTCAGCCAGGCATCTATTAATCTGAACACGTGTAATCTAATAGATGTGGAGTATTCTATCAGATGACATCACATGCAATATGTTAAACCCATTAAACTGGTAGAACACAGTTCTACCAGTTTGACCGGTTGAACCACTTGTCCAGTTTCAAAAACACTAGGAATTTTATTCTTCCTATCTTTTATTTGTATGCTTTCCTCATCAGCATGAGAAGCAGCAGCTTAGTTTTTCCTCCTATGTGCATGGACATGCTATTTCACGCTTGGGAACTCTGAAGGGTGTTTTACTTTCTGCCTTACTATAACTGCAAAAGTTCCAACTTATCTTGGCAGTTAAAGCCTTCTACATGTATGTTGGTTAAAAAGTAGGCATGTGGTGTCCCTAATTGATTTTTTATTTTTTTGGTCAGAATGTCCCTAATAGGTAAGAAGTGCCATTTTCGCTTCTATTTTGTGAGAACATTTTTTGCTTGGTTATCTTATTCTCACTCTTATTCTCCTGAAACATTAACACAGTGAAACTATGCATGTAGGACTCTATATTACACCTAGATGTGGAGAATGAGAAGATTCGCAGCATTCCCCATACTGTTGTTCCTCCCTTCTCAGTTAGTGGTAAGAATTTTTGACACCACCATAAAACTGAACTAAGGATTAAACCATTGTCATGCCATCAATTTTATAGTCCTGAATTTTTTTCCTTGAGCTTCTTACCATGTCCATCTGCATTTTTGGATGTTTGGAAACTTGTTGTTGCATTGTCATGCTAGGTAGTGGACTGAATAAATCATGCTCCTTATTTTTTCACTATAGTTTAAATATGACTGGTTATGACTGGCTTAATTTTTTTTAATGGACCACTTCATGTTTGTTCCCAGTTTGAAGAAGTGCAAACTTATGCTCCAAAGAAGAATATTTTTTCAGTTGAAGAAGTAATATACTTACCATGTCCATCTGCATTTTTGGATGTTTGGAAACTTGTTGTTGCCCATACTATTTCCCTTGTATCAATGCTTGATAAACTTGCGAGTGTTTGCAACAATTCCATCTTGTTGACTAGGTAGTGGACTGAATTTCCCACTTAAATTAAGTTTAAATATGACTGGTTATGACTGGCTTAGGTACAATATGTCAAATGGACCACTTCATGTTTGTTCCCAAAAAGAAGTGCAAACTTATGCTCCAAAGAATATTTTTTCAGTTGAAGAAGTAATATACTAATGTATCAGGTTTTCCCCTAAATTTAAATCACAAAGTGCAAAAAAGGTGAATCTTTAGAGGCCACACAAGTACAGAGAATATTCTTCTTATGGTAGGTTCACTGCGGTCTAGTTACTGACTGAGAACCTGTACATGTTCATGATGATAGATACTATCATGATATCTAGTGTAGCAAGATACTGTAGAGCATTCATAGTTTACATGCATACCATAGCCTCCCTGGGCAGCAAGGTTTGCTTCCCCGCCTGTGTTTTAGCATAATGCATGTGTTGTAGTTTTGCTTTTACCCAACAAAGGTATCTAAACATCACGTTAGTCATGGCCATATATTCAAGAAACGTTGGACTGAAATCAAGTTAATGTTTTTATGGCGACAGCAAGTAGAGGTGTGGCTTGTGTTTTAGCTGCAAGAAAACGGGCCCTGGTCTACATACTGGACGAGGATGAAGATGAAATCTCTGATTCAGAATGACTGTCTGTTCAAGATTTTGTGGTGGTTATGCTCGTGTTGCTCCTGTGGGTGGACCTCTGCTCTCCGAAGCTGCAGACATCGGTGTGAGAAGCAATGCATTTTGGCTTTTGTGACTGAAGCTTTTCGGCTCCGTCCTTGGAGTCTTAATTTATACCTCCCATGTGCCTTTTCTGCTAGGTGGGCATTTGTTGAAGAGAAAATTGGAGTAGGTAACTATTTGTCTATTAATTAGAGCCATGGCTTCAATGTGGTGGCAATCGTCTCCGTGGTATTGCTGCAAGATTCGAGACCCATTCGACAGTCCCAATCTCATGCTTCATCTGTTATAAACATTAACTTTCATATATAAGAGAACCAATTGCTCGGTGTAGATTATTTATACTTTGGGTTGAGTGGTTCACTCGGTGTAATCGACTATCGAACTTTGCAATGGAGTGCTGAAATCTCTCACCCACCTAAATTTGACTTGCTTCTTCACGTCACCATTAAGTGATGCATCCAATCCGATGCACAAAAAACCTTCTTGCGTGGAAGGGCTGCCCTCTGGGATCAATATAATCAACATGACTAGCTGCTAGATATATAGTTTCAAGGTGGTTTTAAAGGACATTGATCATATTCCAGTCCTAGAGCTTCGGAATCTGCAAATAAATGGTAGGTTTAGGATTATGAGATTATGTCTACAATATTTTCAATGGACTTGCGTTTTCTTAACCAAGAATATCACTTAGCCAATAAATTTAATGATGTATAAACATGCATGAATATTCAGTTGTTTAAATAGTTCAGGAACTGGAGGAATTGTGGAATGACACACTAAAGACGAAAGATCTCAATACTTAATCCTATTTTATAAGGTTACAATTCCAGTGCAGAACCAACATTAAATTAAACTAACCCTGAGCTGCTTTGCCTAAAAGCTCGTTATAGTAAAAACATTTGAGGACCGAGAAAACAAGAAGAGAAGGCCGGGAAAATGGGTACGAGGGAACTTAGCATCAAAGCTTGACAGTGTATGCGTTCCAGAAAAGAGCTGCATTGCCACTGGAGAGCAGCAGTAGGCAGGACTTATTACATGGCACTCCTTGGATTTGGTTGCAGATCTAATGCATAATAAGCAGAATCCAAGTACACCCTTTGAATGATATAACCTTGCGTTCAGAATCCAAGTACATTTGAATGATGATAACCTAATGTGATATATAAGAGAACTTTTCTGAAGAAAGATGTGGAAAGAATTGAGGTAGAGAGACACTATGATGAAACAATTAGTCGCTTAATAAGGCATTCAACATAGATGTTCTATATACAGATGAATATATAGAATCAATGAAATATTACCACCATTTAAGAAAAAATTACCATCAATTCTATCAGAAGTAAACGGAGAATCATCTTTCCCTAAAGCGACATAAGAACTACGAACAAGCCTGAACTTGGATCGGTGGTTGGTCTAACTCCACAAGTCTGACACCTCTCTTCCTGATGAAGTACCCCCACTGCAACACTGCTTTTATCTTGAGCCAGCCAATAACACCTCTGCCGGTACCTCCAACATAACCATTATCAAGTAATGGGTTATCAGCCGACCATTGCTTCCAACTATCATCTGAATGATTTGATTGGATATCTTCCATCACGCCATTGCCTTCGGGAGGAGCGAGTGTCCTAGAGAACGGGTCATTACATGGTGTGTTGTTTTCTCCAACATAACCATTATCAAGTAATGGGTTATCAGCCAACCATTGCTTCCAACTATCATCTGAATGACTTGATTGGATATCTTCCATCACGTCATTGCCTTTGGGAGGAGCGAGTGTCCTAGAGAACGGGTCATTACATGGTGTGTTGTTTTCTCTCACATGAATGCCTTCAGGAAGAACATCATCATATCCTGTATAGTCCATTCCGCTCGAAGAACCAATCATTTTGCTATGCATGGAATTCTGTAAATTGAGACCATGAGACTGTGTTGGCAATCCGGCAGTAGTACTATCATGATATCCTGGAGGAATTTGAACATTCGAGCAGCCTGCAGACATGAGCTGATGTGCAGCAAGACGAAAATTTTCATCAACTAAAATCTTCATGGAGGTTCCAGAATTGGTATTTTGTGACTGAACTGGTAATGCCAAAGCCATTGCACCATTAAGTCCTGAAGAAGGAACTAAAACATTAATATGGTTCATAAACATAGGCCGATGTAAGCACAGATCTATGAGCTATTCTGATATCGTGGAAAGTGCTGCGAGTTTTTTTTTCCCTCCTTACCCTGCACATCTCTTTAATTTTTCTTGCCTCTGATCTTTGTAATCTTTACATGCTTCAATTGACAAGGCCCTTTCTAAAACAACCGCAGTCACCACTTGATAAAAATACACATATAAAAACATCGTGTGCTCATTACATCTATTCATATCTACCTAATCATAGCAATATCTTGTCAATATCCACTTAGTATCACCTAAGTGAAGGTGTTCATGAGTATCTACCCTCACCCTTCCCCTCCCCCAATCCCCCACTCAAAAAAGGCACCCGTTACCAACTAATTTTTTAGTTGCTTTTGAATAGCTTGGACAGAACACATACATGCATACATACATATGTACATATATTGGCCAAAATGGATAGATTGCATTTAATGAGGCTCATGTCACAATAATCACAGCTGGACAAACAAACGTCTTTATATGATTTGGAGCCCAGAATCATAAGGATCAGGTACACAATGCTTTTATATATTCAAGCTTAAAAATCAAGTGGAAAGTCCCATTTTCATCGTAATTTCACAGGCCACATCTTTGTATATGCTTAAAGGGAGAGACAGTTTTGTGTTCTCTGGCACGTACCTTCAGCAGCGGAGCCCGCATTTGCCAGAGGAGCTTCCGGACCAACTGGAGCAGCAACAATTGGTGGAGCCAAATAACGTTGAACATGGTTGCGATTTTCAGTTTGTCCACCTAAGACTGAAGATGAATATGAGCTTGAGCTATTCTTCTGCATTGAATCAGAAAATGTCTCACCATTGAACTCTCTCACATCATTCCAGTTAGCCAAGGCCTTCATCACGATTGCATCTCCATGTTCCTGGAACAAAAACAATTGGTATATTGCTCAAGCTGGACTAATGGAAGTATTTATTTCCACTATTGACAGGTAAATATTCTGGCTTCAAGCAACTTCTTTTTTCACGAGTAATGTTGCATTCCAATGGATGAACTTGTATTCAGATAAAGCACGTAAGAGCAGCACAGGGAAAGAAGAATAAAAATAATATTGAAAGAACCTCAATTCACTTTACGCCCATATCCGCCCATTTCTCCACCAAACGTCAGGTGCTCGGAAGATGTAATAAGAGTACAATCAAGGCAAGGGTCCTCAGGGTAAAGATGCAAAGTTGATTGAGAAAGGGCTAGTGAAGAAATAAAACAAGCATCAACTCGTTCGACTGCTGAAGTGTAAATCGTTCAAACTATAAGATCTTCATATTTAAACTTGGAAGTAACATGTGCAACATGAATGAGTTAATTGTTCAAACTACATTATGATGATTGGTGCCTCAGATTCTAATGGATGAAACCAAATCAACTGCTGAAAGTGGTCTCCAACTTACTCCTGTTTTTGTTATAATTTTAAGCACGGAGTACAGAAGGCCACTTAGATTTAGAAGGTCACTATCCTCAATTTTGCATAGCAAAGAGCGAAAGCTCAAAATCACTCCATTAATAAAAAGTCTCCATTATGGATCTAAACAAAGCATCTAGATTTTCTTTCTATTCTCTCCACAGGCACTACCTATTACTTTTTCTGATAAAAAAAAAAAAAAAATGCATCTAGATGTCGAACGCACTCCTCTTTTCAAGTGTCCATATCAGGCTTGACAAAACTCAGTTGGAACTCAGTTACTTACCTTCTCTTGGGCAGAAAGTCGATGAGTAGCAAAAGATACTCTGTCTTTGATTAGGCCGACCAGTTGACCATTGGTGTTGAATACAGCACCATGCTTCCTCATGCCATCAAAATAGGATGAATAAAGTTTCCAATTTGTTTTGCAAGTCTTTGCATGATCTACGAGGATATCCCAGTTCTTCGGTATAACGCTCTTTCCAAGAATCTATGATGAAAGAAGACACAAGACTTATAATCTTGGTAGTCAATCAAACCCTAAGTAAGAATCATTAACTAAGTGCTTACCTCTCTCAGTTTCTGGGAGTCCGTAAACAGTTGCAGTAGAAAGTCCTCCACCCTATTTATTCCAGCTTCACTCAGTTTTTGGTGAGACTTCCCATCTTTCGCAATCTTCTCCAACCTCCAGACCTCATCATCAGATGCAGGTGGATGATGTTTCCTGTATGCTGTAAAATGAAAAGAACATCTATAGTAAGGTCCCAGAAAGCAAACTTCTTACAGGCGTGTACAAACTCTCTACTGTAACTGATCCAAAGTGTCAACAATTGCTAATAACAAAGAAGGCAATCGTTTCTTAATTATCAGAATTTTCGTTCAAGATGTAAAGGTCGGCACTAAATGAGGCATTCAATTATAAAATTTAAGACTATGGATGTCCAAAACCATGTATGGTTAGTCAAAAAGGACAAGGTTTATATACTGTAAAGTATGAAGGACCTACATTCTCCTCTCTGTTCCTTGACAGGGAAGGCATCTGTTATTCCTTCTTGGATTCGTGTATTGCAACAATAACCTGATGCCACCAGAAGCCCTATTCTGAAACTTTTACTCCTATTCCAGCTGGAATTGTCGGTAAATATCAACTCTCCAAGCTGCCCAACACCTTCCTTGAGCATCACTTGGAGATTTCCTGTCAAAAGAGGCCTCTTTCCTTCACGTTCTTTAACCACGTAGTTCTCAAACTCTTCTTGGGTCCAGTTTTCTTCATCATCTTTGTTGAAGTCACCTTCAAGAACGACGACGTCCAACTTAATGGAGGATTCGGGGCCAGATGTAACAACACCCCCTGTTTTCGCATCAATCAAGGCAACGTAAATGCTAGCTCCCCCCTCTCCTTCTAGTTTCTTTCCAGTAAATAGAGGAAGTGACAGTTTGGTTTGAACTTGAAGCTGTAAGCTTCTTGCTTCATTCTTTGCCACAGCATTAGCCCTGCATTCTCCCCAGAAAACAACTATTAGAAATAGGAACTTGCATAGAAGCGGAAAATTGGAAAAGTGACAATAAAGAGAGATAAACTACCAAACACCTCACTTGGACAAGTTACTGCCGAGGAAACTACAAATACATAGACCCATTGTCTCGATAGTTTAATAATGCAAATTATTGAAAAAGAAGTAGCATAAAATAAAGTGCTCCACTGCTCTCTAGCTACAAAACTTATGTTCTAAATTGGAGCATTGACACTTTGGCGCACAACCGAGTCATTGTGGTCTGATGCTCACCGAAATCTAACTGCCTGCTTTGGGGTGGTAGTAGTAGGTCAGACCATTATTCACCCAAGACATCAACAATGCGTTACTGGTCAATACTACACAGAAAGCCTTTCTCAATGGCATTACAGGGGAAGTGCATTCATACCTTCTGAGGTGGAAAGAGTGAATGTTAGCTGGCTCCACTTTTTCCTTCTGTTCAAGACCGCCAACAGCAGAATTGCCAAAGGTGGAGACGTCAGAAAAATGAATACAAAACCAATCCATTCCACCAAAGGGAGCAGAAAAACCTATTTTATCATTCCTAACTACTTATCGAACACCTTAGTGAGCTAAGTTCTTCAGGTACATTTGAAATCATAGTGTTTACCAAACAGCAGTTCTGTATGTGGCTCATATGAACAATCCTAAGCATTTTCATTTTTTGCCTTTCATTTCATGTCCATGCAAAAATTTACATGTGCTTCAGAACGGCTATGATTCTGCTCTTGGTGATAAAATCACCGTTGCAGATGTTACAAAGGAAATTAAAGGGGATGGCCTCCAGCTAGGTCTGATGATCTGCTTGAAACTCATGGCATTGTGTGGGTTGATTGCTCCAAACTCTGGCTCTCTAGACAAAGTGGTATTTACTGGATCATTTAGGGCTTCTTTCACTATAAAGGAGGCTGGGAAGTAGTGAGGGAATGTGGGATATAAGTGAGTAGGTTTTGGCTGTATGGTTTAAGCCTAATGTGCCAAATTATGGTTTTATAACTTGGTTGGTGATTCACAATAGGTTGCACACATTGGATAGGATGAAAACTTGGTGTGATATCAATAGCACTTCTGTGCTATGCAGACAATATGAAGAATCTAAAATTGCACTTTTTCTTTTAGTGTGCTTTCTCAAAGCAGATTATCAGAACAAGTTTTACAGCTCCTCTCATGTCCTAGATCTGCAAGTGACGGGAAGGATGGATGTACTTGAGCCTTGAAGAACATGAAGGGGAAAGTTTGAAGGCATTAGTGAGGAAATTAGCCTAGACTGCAACAATTTATCATCTTCTGCAGAGGGCGAAACTTAGCAAAGCATGAAAAATGTATACGTCAAGCTTGCTGTGTCCTTGATGCAGTTGTGTTTTTGTCTTTGTAAATGTCTCTTTAGAAACTATAATTCATCAAGGAATTAAGACAGTTACTGCTGATGTTAAGTGTTTTGAGTAGAAATGGGCAAGTTCATGTTGACTAACTTGACTGTAATCTGGTGGCATGGTTTTGAGTTTTTTTTTTTTTTTTTTTTTTTTTTTTTTTTTTTTTCTGGGTAGTATTTTGGTGTTGTCACCGGTAGTGTAGATGCGAAAGATTATGATGTCATGTTGTGATCTGGCACGTGGTGTCATTAGGTTGAAAGTCAACTGATGAATTCATTTCAAGTTATAAGGCTTCCCTACTATAATAGGTTGTGCAAAAGGATCTACCATTCTTCCAGTCGAGCAGGGAAAAAAGTTGGCCCTAGGGCCCTCACTCAAATAATAAAAGTTACTCTAGGAATAAAAGGCTAATGTTCTCCAAGAGTTCGCATTAACAAGAAGGTTTGGCACCTTGATGTCGGCTGTATATGGTGGAAAACGTGCAAAATTTGGGCAAAGTTTGTGCAAGTTCAAGCTCAATGAATGTTCCTCTAAATGAATTAGCTAGCAATGGACTTGTTGGTCAATAAGTTCATTTGGTCACTTCATGACATGCAGATAAACAACTCATATCCGATGTGTTGACAAAGATATGTCTGAGCCAAACTGGAAAACTCTGTTTATCTTACCAGTTTCTTAGAAGCATTCTCCATTGAGTGCATCTCTTGCACTATTTCTTCAACAGCATTCCTGAAGAAACTACACCATAAGAATTGACAACGTGAACAAACTACTGTCTCGTGGACTTAATCGTAGTAAATAGACAAAGATCCATATGTAACATTTTAGTTAAGAGTACACATGAATGTTGCACCTAATAACAGTATAAAAAGATAGATTCCAGACTCAAATGCATTCTTTTAATCTAAGGGAATATATAAAGTCAATGTAGAGATGGAATACATATTTATATGCAGTACATTGATAGCAGAAGCAACTACAGTGAGTTAGCAGCTATCTCCGAATGCACTGTCCTTTCAGTGATCAACAAATGAAATGTTTGTGTAGGTATTACGCTTTTTCAAAAAGAGTCTTGGATTGATGGCATATGATGTCAATGATATCTTTAGCTGACAAGACAATGCACATGGAAATTCACTAGAGGAATCAGTTCATGCAGATAAGATATTGCCAACAAACCAAATGAAATATATTCACCTTTGAAAATATTTGGCCCAGTCAGACTTAGCACGCTCCAGCTCTTCTCTAAACTGTCCAGCAAAGAAGCAAAAGTGAAGAATTACATAAGCAAGAGCCATCTGTCACGTAGTCATCACATTCAAGGTTCACATCACAGGTATCTTCACTTTCCTCCTCCTCCATACAAACGGTCATTGACCACATTTTCCAGGTTTCAAAGCGACAGTTATGTCCAGGGCACTTCATTGAAAATTTGTATCTTTTTGTGATCCATACTGCCCAATGCAACATGAAAAGCCTAAAGCATGTTCTTAGTGCAATTGCTTCACAGGAAAATCCTAGAACTTTCAGCGGGTCATATTTACCACTCAAGAAAAAATTCTCTATACATCTCATGGCAATTTCTCATGCGTCTAACCACTTCTAATCAAAGAGATAAGGAATTGAAATATAATAAGGACTGTATTTCGCATGTCCAACTTAGCTAGTTTACTCATCTTACCATATTCCGCAGATCCTCCTTTGTCAAACAGCAAGTCAAACAGCAACTCGGCACAGGATTCATTTCGGACCCATTCCATGCTCGACTGCATGAACATCAGCACAAAATTACAAGCGAGATAGGATATTTTAGACAACAGGATAGCAAAGTAACCTGGTAACGATAACAGCTCACTTGCTAGATAAATGATTCTAGCAGAATTCAGCTCGAATAAGGAGGAAGTACAGCGAGTGGCCAATGCGAAATCACCAAACAGATTCGAGACGACGACATTCGAGGTCTTTAGTACTTCGCATCTGAGCAACAGCACAAACCCACCAACAAAGAACTGAACGAAAGCGATTTAGGACGGTCATGAGGCAAAAGCTTATCGATGGCGGGCTTTCACCATATCTCTCATTTCAAGAATCGTCAACTCAAGAACCCTTCATTGAATCTCCCTCAAGTAAAGCTAAAACTAACGCAAGATCATCAAACAGTGAACCAAGCATCGAAACGTTTGGAGGGTAGGGCGAGCTTACTCGATCGGAGGGACGCATAGCCTCTTGGGTTGACTTGGTTGACCTGAAGAAGAAGAAGAGGGAGGCAAAGCTCTCTTTGGCTTCCACATGGCTTTTCCCTTCTCCTTTCTGGAGCTCAACAAGAAGCAAGAGAATGTCTGGTTACTGAAAAAGCGCAGCAGAGAGCAGAGAGAGAGAATCAGCAGTTCATCAACGAACTCAAGCTCCTGTAACGAGTGCGTCTCTTTTTTTTATATGTCTGCAGCACATCATTTTCCGCGAAATGTGACTCCATCATGCATTTCCCCGAAACGTTGCCGATTTAGATTTTATTTATTTATTTAAATTTTCTCTGATTTTAGCAATTTGCTTCCTTATATCCATATGAAATTGCGTCGACTTTTTTTTTTTTTATCATCTTCTTTTTCCGGCTTTAGCCAATTAAATAATTAAGCTATTTTTGCCTTCAGCGTGAGTTTGAGGTAAATCTATTCTACCCAATCTTTTATCAATGAGGGACATGCTTGAAATTATGTTAAAGATAGGTGTATTAGAAATTTTAAAACTTATTACGAATGTATAATTGAGTCCTAAAGTTTCCAAAAACGTAATCAAGTCTTAAAATTTGTCAAATTGATGCAATCAAGTCATTCAGTTAACTATGAAAATTAAAAATGCCGACATGTCATTTTTTCTTTATTTTCTTTCTCCTACGTGACATTTTTATAATAATTATTTTTTAAAATATCTTACTTAAATTAGATTAAAAATAAATAAATGCTAAGGTTTTATTTTAAAAAAGAGCCAGAGCTCAAAAAAAAAAAAAAAAAAAGGGCCATAGGGTCCTCGCCGATGGGTTGTGGTCGCCGCGATCGTTGTGAAAAATCTGCACTGGAGTGATCATGCATAACCTCCAAAAGCTCCTCATCATCTTGCAGCAATGCCTTCTTCCTCAACATAAATGAAGGAGGACATCTGCACTCTAATGGAGAAATGAACATTGCTGATGATTCTGTCAAGTGAAGATGTTCCTCCTCCATGAAGTGCCCCATTTCTTTCCTTCTGGATGAAATAAATTGCTGCACCAGCCTATAAAACAAACTCACCCAGCCTCAGCGAACTCCCCCCTACCAAGGTGCTTTTCTTTTACCCCTTTTAATTTAAAATCTAATGTAAGTAAGATTTGAGGAAGAAAATAATAATGAATGTCACGTCAGCATTTTTCGTGACGGAGTTAATAGCACTTGATTGCATTAATTTAACAGGTTTTAAGATTTGATTGTATTTTTTGAAAGTCTTATGACTCAATTGCATTTTTATAATAAGTTTTAGATTTTTTTTTTTTTGGTAAAGGAAGTTTTAGAAGTTGCAATGCACTTAATCTAATATCGATTAAAAAAAATTCCATCGATCACTTCCAATCACGTGCTTTCTCTTGTATGTGGCCAATTTTATTATAATAATGAAAAAAATGAAAATAATAATAATAAGAGTTAATATCACAAAAAATTTCAAACTAATACATACATGATATATTTACCCTTCATACTTTCCGCTAAATTTTACCATCAAATTACTGAGGTGGATAATACATGACAATTGACGGGTGTACCAATTTAAGGTTTTACTATCCATTTGTCACGTATATATTAGTTTGAGTTTTTTTTTTTTTGTCGTATTAATCAAATTTAATAGAAATTAATATATGGTAAATTTATTATAAATGTACTAATTTTGGATTAAATTCGTTACATATATATCAGTTTTGAGTTTTTTTTAATCAAAAATTTAATTTTTGGTAAATTTATTGTAGATATAGCAGTTAAAATTTTTGCAATAAAAAAATTAATTTAAAATAAATTTATCATATCTATTAGTTTGGGGTTTTCCTAATATTAACCCTAATAATAATAAGACAAAGAACGCGTTTGGATTAGTATAAGGAGGTGGAGTTATAAATTAAAGATTTGCAAACCTAACCGAGGGAAGTGGCGATTTTGTCCACGCCAAAGGCTGCTTGGCTTTATGGTGTACGTGGCCAATCTTGCAGTTCAAGCTTCATCCTCTTGACGCGTTTACGTAACACGGTGACGTCGCAGGTGACGCGAAAATATTTCAACAAAGTCCCAAAATTTATTCAAAATTGAAATTGAGCCCATCATCAAATAGAAGATGTGCTTACGAGGACTATTACTAGCAATTTTGCCCGGAGGAATTCCTTCTATAATGGTACTCTAATATTTTATTTATTTTGTCTCTTTTTCAAAAAGAGAAAATTATAAAATTTTCTTTTTCGATAATATAAATTTATTAATGCACTCTCGACCCACGTAAACAAACAAGGGCAATTTCAAGCAGCTATACAAGGGAGGCCATTCGATTTTTTTTTTTTTTTTAAAAAAAAAGTCAAGGGAGGCTAAAGTTTTTTTTTTTTTTTTTTTGGTCGGTCCTACTCTAATTTTTCTACTATATTCTATTCTAACTCTTACTCCAAACTTTTGTCATGCCTCATTGCAAGGCGTGAGAGTCAAAACCCGCTTCTGAAATTAATTCGTCCCCACCTCAAATCCCAAAAAGGGGAATTTCAAGGTAGCATGGGAAATTCGACTTTTTTTTTTTTTTTTTTTCAAGGGAGGTTAAAGTTAAAACTGGACAAAATCTAGAGTTTAGGCTGCTATGGATGCTATTGCTTTAATATTTTATAAGTAATCTTTTCTCTTTGGTCGGCTTTTCAAGGTTGACTATTCTTCCATCTCGTAAAAAATGTGCGCGCGCGAATGACACCTACTGCCGCACTCCGAATCCAACCTTAAAGTCTAGGGAATGACCGAATATTCCCTATAAAATAAAGGACAAAACCTCCAACCGATAATAGCTATCATACGAAAATGATAAACCTTTCACCGAATGAATATAATAACAAAGTTCGGAGTGTCGTGAATTAATGAAAATGAGAGTTTTATGACCCATATAATAGCCCTTACTCAAGTAATCTAAATTATTTCTACCCATAAAAAAAAGTAATCTAAATTAGGGTCCCACGCTATTTTAGATTGCTCTTTACGTGGTGCAATTAAGTTTCCTTATTCATGACTTGAAACAATATTGAAAGGGGCGAGTAAAGCCTTGACCGGGGAAGTGACAATCACTCACTTCTATGGAATTGAGTAGTGAATGAAGCAAATTTTGTATCAAATATGTGGCACACCAAGTTAGCAAAAGTATCACATTTAAATTGCATGGAACACTGCGGCCACACTTCAGTAGGTGATGCTGTCTAGAGAACTACATCCATTCTAGTTAAACCCTAGAAATCATATATGTCATAGTTAAGCCCCAAAATAGAGCTGATTAGCAAATATATATCATCTTTCAATAGATAAGTCGATCATGTGCATCAATTAAATATCAATACATAATATCCAACATGATTTGAAATGATTCACTCATATGATTATTTTCGATGTATATCCAAAATAACACCACCTTGAAATGTCTGGCCAATAACGGATCCAATATTATAAATATAACATGCCTCAAAATAATTTTACCATTCAGTAACAATGCGATGCAAGTTTCATCCCCTTTTCAGAAATTTGCACCCTCACAAATAGCGGCTAAACTCACTTGGGCCAAGAAGCCCGTTTAGTATTGAATTTACGAAATTGCCCTTCGATACTCGATTTTGGGTCCATGGGCCCAAAAAGTACCCCCAATGGTCCAACAATTACATAAAGCCTTGAAACATCCACAAAAAAAAAAAAAAAATGCTCAATTTTTGCAGAAAATACATCCATTTTCCATAAAACAGATAGAAATTAGATTCTTTTTTCCAAACTTCGATCGTGCTAGTGTATTTTCTTCAATAATCTCACCATCCTTTAAAAGGCTGCCGCTTATAATTTCATACGACCAATATTATCGGATCAACTAGATAAATTTTGGATGTCTATATATTCATTGTTTAGTAACATTCACAATCCTAATAATTTCGAAAAAGTAACAGAAATATTCAATATTTCCGAAAATCATGAAGAATTTACATATATATTTCATGAGCTTGATAAAAGAAGATAAAGTCACGGAGGGATCTAGAGCAGTAAACCTACATACCTAGATTTTCAATATTATTTGGAAGTGCGATAATCCAGCCGTTGAGCACTTATTTGAGTCGTCCCATGCCTAATCCTGAAGTCATTCTTCTACATTTATTTTAGCAATCGATGCTTCCTTTTATTAAATTCTAAGTTAATACTTTTTTATTTTTCATATATACACTTTCTTTTTTTTTTTTTTATAAAGTTTTAATTGAATATTACATTTCCATGAATATCTTGATTTTTTTTATTATTGATTAATCAATTAAGTTGTTATTACTAAATACATCGTTACCAAAACTTGGAATTAAATGTGAAAGTCAAATGTACTCGAAATCTCGCTCCCCATAAGCCAAATTTTGGCACCTTCACTCACCGTACTGTTAGATAATATAATATAATTTGATTACAAGTGAAGCATCATGACATCGTAAATTTATGTGTAGTAATCCTGAATTGTCATGGTAGTATTCTGAATGCCTAGCTTGCAAAATTTTCTGGAGGCAACTCTATGGGATTTTATGACCATATATTATACGCTATAACCATCGTTGAATTTTTGTTCTTTTTAAAGCAATACTAAGATCTGAGTAAGGAGGGAAAAAGAGTTGAATTAGTGTGATATTATTGATCTTTAAGTCAAATTTCATCATTTGATTGACCTGTTTTACATGTAGTGGTCAGAATGTCGAATTGTATGAACCATGGCATTGACGGGAAAATTATCAAAAAAAAAAAAATAATCCTAAACCTATTGCATTTATGCTAATTTAATCCCGAACCTTTCAATTGTGTCAATTAAGTCCTAAACATTTTCACATTTTGCCCAAATGATAGCCCTACCCAATATTTTCTCATATTTTCTCTGTCTACTTGGCTAGATGCAATTTTGAGTCCCAAAGTAGATCGACGCAGCACTTGTCGCCTCACCTCTTTCCCCCACCCCCTCTTGTCACCCTGGCTTTTTGCCAGGATTAGTCGCGATTCAGCCCTCAGTCGAGACACTATAATGTTTCATCCGACGATAGAAGGACGCCGACTCAAAACCTCATCAGTATTATTACATAGTTCGAGCATCTTTTTGCTCATCCTGTTAGTACCAGGTGTGTTTCCTTAGAGACGCACGGAATGTTCATCCTCGTGCTGATCACGCATGTTCCTGGTCCAATTCTAGTTTTATACTGAATATCTGCTCATCGTTAGGAGTCTTGGATGAAGGGTTTATGTCTCCCACAGTCTCTACACTCGACTTGATTGGGGTTGTCGGGTTGGTTTCGACAGGAGCGCACGTGATCACGGGGGATAGAATACGAAAGAAAAGGAAACACTTCCACCACTAATCATTGAACAGTAACAACAGCAATAATAATGATAAATGGGATCAATAAATCTATAAATCAAGAGGGGTTCCGTCATCACCACCATCACCATCTATCGTCATAGTTGTCTCTCGTTCACAAAAATAAAAAATGGGCATAAAAATGCAAAAAAGAAAACGGGAAAGATTTTAGTTGGCAGGGTTGCCGCCGAGGGCCTTGATGGCAGTTGCTTTGAGGGCCTTGACCTGCTGATGGTACTGTAGCTGCTAGTGCCCCTACAAATGGTCCAAACCAGAAGATCCACTGCCCATGAACATCCACGTTCATAGACATCAATCGATACTAGCCTAAAATCATTATCTCTTGGCAATAATGTCAATTCCAAATGCATACATAACATCTTTGATCAAAGAGGGTCATCAAACCAAAGGAACCAAAGTTCTCGCTACCATAAATGCAAACGATTCGCATGTTTTTATTTAGCTCCTAATGTGTTATTCATGTAGTAAAGCTTGATTTAAGAAAGTAGAGAGAGTAACTAAATTTAAAAGAGCTGATGAAAAAGTTTATTCGCTTAAGAAGGCCTTTAAACAAATATGTTCTATACACGAATGAATAACCGAACACATATGAGTAACTCATATGCCCTCATCTAAGAAAAGAATACCAAGAATTCTATCAGTAAACGGATAATCATCTTACCTAGTACAACATTAAGGACGAATCAAATCAAGCCTGGAGAATTGATTGGAAATCTTCATAGAACAGAGCAGAAACCCAATAGCCTAGAGTAGAGCAAGTAGGTAAGGCAGGCTAACCTCAGGCCAAACAAAAATAAGATAATTGTTCTGTATCCAAGTTGGAAGGGTGTCATCTCTGAAGTGACCAACGGATGTGAAATCTAGCCTGGAAATGGCATAAACATCTGAAACTTTCACAAGCATTCCTGGTATAATTATTTACTTAATCAGCCCATTACTTTCCAAGAAATACTGATTTATTAAGAAAAAGTGCTGAATGAGAAGCCAGAACAAGGAAAGAATGAATCGTCGGCTGTATCCAATATACCATACTGCTAAATATTTGATTTCAACACACGGGATGCTTATGATATGTCCGATTGGAAAGACACCAAATATATTGAAGCACAAATGCCCATCGTTGAAGAAACCAACACACTTGAATGAATGAATGAATGAATGAATAAATAAATAAATAAATAAATAAAAGAAGTTCTCTAGTCTTAGCTATACTCAGGAGAGATTGTTTACAGCCTCCGCCAAATGAAGCGAAGAAGCGACCACATTCGAGTCCTCCGTGACTATCGCTAGCAAATCCTTCTCTGGATTCATCTCCTTCATCTTCACCTGCCAATTGGAAGAAATTGAGCCAAAACCTCACAAAACCGAGTCGGAACAATCGAGTCAACCCACCCATTAGATCACGAAAGAACGCCGAACGGAAGCAGAACCTGAGAAGCCAAAGCAGTTTGTCGAACTGAAGCTGAAACAGAAGCACACGCCACTAGCAGCCGAAAATGCAGCCACCAGCTATGCTGTAACAAAACGCGAGGAGGGTACAGAAGCGTCAGTGGGAAATGCAAACCCATGGTGAGCTTGTGGAGGATGGAGCTTCAATGGAGGGAGGCTTGTGAGGTCCAAATGGAGTCTTGAGAATTCGCGGAGAAAAGTTGCGATATGAGGAAGAAAGAAAATTGGGCTATATTTCGGACTTAACACCACCGTTCCTGGTACCTCTAACAGAACCATCATCATCGAATCGTGGGATCTGACAAGTCATCACATTCCAAAATGTCATCTAAATAAATTGCTGGGGAATCTCCCATCATGGGATTGCCTTCAGGATGAGGAAGTGGACTCCAAGACTGGAAGCTTGATGTCGAGGCACAGGGAGGTTCAGAGTCGAGGACACTCCCGCCCCCGATATAGTCCGTTTGGCTCGAAGAATGGATCGTATCGCTCCACATGGCATTCTAGAAATCGTTACCATGAAACAACGATTGGCAATCCGGCAGTAGGGATACCATCCTCTCCTCGAGAATTTAGAACATTCCAGGGAACTAATTTTTAAATCCCCATTGCAATTAGCAATTACTAATTTAGCAAAAGAGAGGGTTGGATGACGGGAACGGAGGAAAAGACCGGCCCTCCGCAACGCCACCTCGTCCCCGTGTGGGGCCTCACCCCACCGGACACGTCATCATCATTTTAGCCTTTTCTCGCCTTTTCACCCCCTCATCTCATCTTCGAGGCCTAGCTCCCTATTCCCAGAACTCCCACCTTCAATGACTTTTCATGGTGCATCTTCATGCTATCTAAAGCTTCACCGAACCAGGAGGAAACATTCAAAATCTCACGCTCAAAAGTACTCCTATACCACTGTTACTCATTCCCGCTCTTCACCGAACCACCGTCTCCTACCATCGGCTAACCATTGCGCTGGCCATTGCATCCACAAAAAGTAAGGAACAAAAGTGGAGATAGAATCGGATAAACCAACCGGAATATTCAAGCTCAAAAATTAACCCTCGGACCATCAGGTTTTGAGTGGCTCCTCATCGATGACCATCGTTGAAGGCAGCAGGAAAGCCTAGTTTATCAGTGGTGTAAGTAGGCTACGATGGGCACTTGCAACCGGCGATTGGAACCTTTACAACTATCTACGAACAGAACAACGACCAACGAGGGAGTCTTCGGACGAGATCTTGGGCTCTTCGGTTTTCACGATGGGAAGGCAGGGAGCAATAGTGGAGCAGGAAAGGGCGGCTCGGGAATAGCGAGGGCAGCTGGCTTGGCAACTAATGGAGTCGAGAGGAGTGATGGAGAGGCTCATCGAAGTGATGGCGTGGGTTTCAATCGTCGGAATGGGCAGCGGCGACTATTGCTCCAACTCCTCAAGAGAATGAAGTCCAAGAACAATGGATGCAGCTTGCGGTGACGAGGATGAGGTCGGATGTGATGGGGCGACGGTGAAGGTGTATACATAGCGCTCATGGAGAGTCAATCCTCCTTATTTTTCTCTCTTTTCTCCCTTTTTTTTTTTAACTTGTGGCGCCTCCCTCTTGAACATAAAAAGAAGCCAAAAGAAGAAGAAAAAAAGGACCCCTTCCAAGATGAGAAAAGAACAGATTTTATTCTCCAACAGAGTTTTGTGTAATTGCGCCATGTGACGCGATCTTGAAAGGTGTGAGCTCAAATTCCATGATAACAAATATGGTGTTCTAACTTGGTTAATCGATTCTTGAAATTGATATTTCTTTGATTTGATTGTAGGTACTTAAATTTCACTATTTCTAAATCAAATGTCTAAAAAGAATTAAAGACTATTGAAATAATTTTTTTTTTTTTTTTTCAAAGGTAGATTCTTTGATTTGACCAAAAAAAAAAAGAAAGGATTTTAAGCCATTTCTATGAAAACTTGAAATCTAAATGCCTATTCCTACACGCTTATGTTGAATTAACACCTATATGCAATTAAAGTACTACTGATACAAATCTAATTTTTTTCAAGTTAAGAAATGAGTGTCGCCACGATCGGGATCTTGAATCTTGAATTTTTCTAACTTTAACCATTAGGATTATTTGGATGTCAATAGTAATATATATAATAAAATTATAATAACTGTTGGTATTTTTTTAAAAATTTTGGTAACTTACCAAAATGCTACTGACCGAATAAGTTATCATCAAAATTTCGTTGTCAACTAGTTTTGATATTTACCAATGCTATTTGTACTTTACCTGCACCGAACAATGTTCGGATTTTTGCTTAGTAGAATCTTCCTGGACCTCTTTTCATGGTATCTTCCGAAGCCAAGCAAATGCAATTCTCAGCTTTGATTCGATTTGTTTTCCACTTTCAAAATGTTACGAATACCTCTAATTTTTTCAATAGGAAGGACAAATCAACCTATTCCACCCAAATTAAAAAATTTGATATTCATGAAGATCGAATTTCCAAGTTTTGCATTGGAGAACATATTTGGTTAGCATTTTTTGTTTCGCGTAACAAACAAAATGTCGGATATTGACTATACAAGTTATTCGGGCATCTAAAGGGACCTACTAAGAGCTCGGCCAATACCTAATGACTATCATGTGGTTAGCAGGCGGCACGGCCAATCTCCCAATCCTCTCCACATAGCTCCACCAAAGACCCACAATACCTCCTAACGCGTCTCTAACTTATTTTAATTTTTGGGCTCGACATAAATTCGATTTGGCTAGAACTCAAGCCATAAGCTCAATAACCTTAATTAGTAGAATCATGGAGTCGCCATCTAAATGGAGACACACAATGTGGATGCCAATAGCCTTGCATTTGGGAGGATGGTGAGGCGAGGAAAGTTTCTCTAGTTGCATTCTTTTTAGCCAATTTGAAAATAAGAGAACAACATGTCCATGAGAGTGGTGAGATTTATGAATTGCTTGGGTTGTCATTTCTTGCATTCAAGCCAATGTAATTCAAGATATTGAAGCATTCATCGACAATTTTTCAAGCTCATGAAATATCATACTTGATCATGAATGTAATTTAAGCTAAAGAATTATCTCATAAAAGTTATTTATGGTTAATTTTTATTTTATCTTTTTTTTATTGATATTTGCAAAAGTTTCACTAGTTATTTATGTCTATCACTATGTAAGTGGAGCCATCGAGCGTGATATCACAAATCAAGCGGAATCAAGCAAACATTTTCTTTCACGGGCTCAAGCTCGCTTATGTACGCCTACTCGATCTTGTTCATACTCGATTATTATATGAATGATGATTTTTTCAGATGTCGGACAAGCTTGGATTAAAAAAATTAAGGTTCGGTACTCGGCAATTCAAGACGTGCGAGGCCCATCATCATGGGCTCGTAGATGTATTAAAAGGCGCGGGAAAGTGGTTGCCTCTCCATCGAGCGACACGTGTCTCTATACGGGAAGCCAGAAACTTAAGTCCGAGTGAAATGAACCCTCAAATCGGAGGAGGCTCTCCTTCCGGTTCCTCCGTTCGATCGTCGATCCCCACATGGCGAAGAAGAAGCGATCCCTCCTCCTCCTCCTCCTCTCGTCGATGCGAAACCCTAGGCGACGATGCCGATCGCACCAGCCACCTTGCCCCCGACTCGGTGATCCACCACATCTTCTCGTCCTCGACCTCGCACGCATTGTCCGCACGTGCGTTTTTGTCGAAGCGGTGGCGATCCGTCTGGACCGCCGCCCCGGACCTCGTCTTCTCCTTCCCCTGGCGGAACGCCTCCCCGTCCGTGGACGGCGTCTTGATCCTCTAGGCGTCGCCCAAGGTGAGGAAGTTCCACATCGACGCCGATTTTCTCGACCGTTGCGCGCCTGAGCTCAGTCCGTGGCTTCGCTTTGCTGTCGACCGCCGTGTCGAGGACCTCTCAGTCGATGCGACTAAGAGGTTGTGCGAGATGGCCGGCCATTTCGCAGTACCGCGGCTCCTTTTATGGATGCTCTTCGTTTGGTGAACCTGCACTCAGGGCTCTGTTGCTTCTCGTTGAGTAGAAGTATCGCTTGGATTAATCTTAGGTCCCTGTCCGTCTGTGACTCGGAGGTGATGCATGAGATGTCGAATGGCAGCCCTGTTCTCGAGGACCTTAGTTTGGAAGGATGCTACGGTTTAAAGCGAACCATCAAGGTTTGTTCGAGAACTTTGAGGGAAATTGCGGTCAATGGCTGCTTTCGGTATGCACTTGATGAGGGTTTCCCCTTGGAGATTTCAAGTCCTCTGTTGCTGTTTGAGAGGATTTTCTGGTATGATGAGGCAGCTGGTAACGGAAGTCTCAATCCTTGATTGAAGCAGAGTCGAACTTTTTTATGAGAGGCGAGGATTTTGGAAGGCCATCTGATTGTTTTGTTCAAAATCGGTTCGAGTCTTACAGAGGGTATTGCAACCTGGTTGAGGGACTGCTTCAGAAGCTGCAGAACGCGACTAAGCTTTTGATTGGTAGTTGGTGCCTTCAGGTGAGCAGATTGTTTTTGATTTCAAATTTAACTCGTTTGGTTCATACTTATGGATAATTCATTGTTCCCTCTTCCTCGAGTTAAGGAAATTCATTCCAAACTTCAGCACAAGGAATCTGGTTTACATCGTTTGCTACTCTGCCTGATGACCACTGGTGCAAATACACATCGTGCCTTTAGAATAACTACCAAAAGACCAAAGAAAAGGCAGCTGGTTTGGGGTCATTCTTTTTCCTGCTCAGTAGTGCATAACCATCATTCCAAAGATCATAGTAAATTATTAATGAAAAGTTGTTGTGTCCTGTTTTTAAAAGACTGAAAAAGCAATTGTTGACTAGAATTAGTATATAAGTTCTACTATTTCAACACTCAAAAGCTTTAGCATCACTCAATTTGTCATATAGGTGGGAACCAAAAGTGTTCTCAAAGCATACACTTGCTGGGTTTTTTAAACTGTATTTGGAAGGAAGAGTAAATTATCTTATTCTTTTGCCTTTCAATTTTTGAATGTGCTTAGGTTTTATCACTTGCGGCAGAGGTACAAGGTGTGCCATTTTCTTTGCCCAATTGCAAGTTCTGACTCTGCATGCACGTTGGCCTTATTCCCCATTTGCTTTTCGTTAAATGTGCTACGGTCCTTTTCCCCAAATAAATCACTTCAATTGCCAATCCAGTTCAAATTGCATTTGATGGAGAGTTGGTGAATATAGAGGTTAAGTGCTTGGAATTCTAAATGAGAACATGACATCAAACTAAGGAGTTGGTGTTTTACACAAAAATGAAGAGTGAATGATGGTAATGGGAGGGAAAATTTGGAGATGACATAGTTGCAAATAAAGAATCCCAAGCTGATACTAGTTGAATGAAGGGATTTTAATTTACAGGCGCGATAGATTTCTATCAACTTCTAGACAAGATTGGTGCCTTTGGAGATTTCCATAACATAACTGACAATCATCTAGACCAACTGGAAGTGTACCCTACTCCCGTATTGCCATCTTTTTGCCCTTTTCGGTACACCAGTCAAAGTGTTCATGAAGATAAAGAACTTGAATTGGAGGGGATGTCATTTATGCTAGATAGACTAGTTATGTCCAATGTAGAAATGCATGATGCTCACTTGGAGTTGGCAGGTTTGACCCCTGCAAAATACAATCTCAATGCCGTTGGGCATCTATATAGTTTTCCTTTAATTTCTGTTAGTGACTCTCACGATGTAATTTTACTTTTGGCTCCGCTCTTCCTCTTCTTGTACTGATTGAGCGTAATATTACTTCTGGCTCCTCTTCTTCCTCTTCTTGTACAGATTGAGCATTCCCTACAAGGATTTCTCACATTCTGTATTGTTAAAATGTAGAGTCTAGTCTGGAAAGTTTCGCACATTTTGTATTACTTGAAGTTAATTTATCTTCTTCCGATTACAAAGGGGCATCTCGTCACATCATTTTGATTAATCAAGTTTGTTGTTGGGAATTTATCTTACTTGTGAATAGGATATATCTCAAGCTATGCTGCATACATGTATACATGGAGGGAGGAGTTGGAGAAAGCAAAAAGACTAGGAGGGTAGGCAGAGCTGCATCCAAGTATGTTAAGTTCTTGTACAACTTTGTCTTTTGGTAATTCAAATTCGTAAGAGCTTGGGATCATATGCCTAGCCTTGGTAGTTCTTGTAATCTATTCTCACTGGGAACATTAGAGAGGAGTTATATTTTCTCCAGAAACATCTGAATGCTGCATGCATCATGTTGCCTTCTTGATATGAAAAACATGTTGTTGAGTGCTTCTTGAACCAATCCTTGAGTGGTTTCTGTTGAGATAAGTTGTAGATACTTGTACACTTGTGATCCTTGCTTGACGTATGCTTTCATGGTTACACTCCACCTCGAGGTTCCAAAGCTGAACAATAAGATTCGTTTCTGGATTGAGATAATGGATTGAAGGCTGCCAAAAAGATATAGATTCCCTAGCTTTAGATGATCTACTAGCCCAAAGAAATCCCATGTCAAGCTACCAATATCCCTGTCAGATATAATGTGTACTGTTATGATGTTTGCCTTACTTCCCAAATTTTGATTATCATTTTCTTGGTTTATGTGTGTTCTCTGTCTTTCCTCTTAGTCTATTAATTTTATGGTGAACAAATTATTCATCCTCTCTCTCTCTCTCTCTCTCTCTCTCTCTCTCTCTCTCTCTCTCTCTCTCTCTTCTTTTTTGTTGTTGTTGTTGTTTATGAAATCACTTTTCTTTGCACATTCCATTGTATGTCGTTATACTTGGATTATCTAACTATTCTAATGTACTCTAGGTAAATGTATAACATCATTATGCTGGCATCCTGATGGCAAAGTAGTTGTCTTGGGACTAGAAGATGGTACAGTTTCACTGCAAGAATCCCTTATCTTCAGAATGTGTTCTTCTCTAATCTCTCTTGGGAAAGATTCTGAATTGCTCAAAAGCCGCATGATGCATTGCAAACAGCAAGCTTGCTCAACAAACATTTAGCTGCTAATAGAGATGGCAATCCATGTTTATGGGTCCTGTCTGCCAATGTCAAATTAACAGTGGACTGCTAGTTAGGTCAATCTGAGCACGAAAGCCTTAACAGATCTTATTAGAACACTCTTTTCGAACATGCCCCCTTTGTTAAATAGGTCTACAAACGACAAGAGATGAATAGCCCATTTAACTAATTAAAGTGAATGGTTCATTCCAATCCAAACATGACCGGCGCAGCATTTATAACTTGTACAATACATGCAATATGCATATCTTCGTCAATGTCATATAATTTTTAAGAAGAATAGCCGTAAACTTACAAAGTCCTCGGTTTAGATGATATCATGATATCTTGTATCTTATATATACCCATTTAACTAATTAGATTGAATCGTTCATTCCTATCCAAAGATGACTGAGACAGCATATAGAAGCAGTCATCCATGGCATGCTCATTTTCATCAAATTATTAGTTTCTTTCTATTATTTAAAGTGACATATGTCCAGTTTGGTCATATTAGGAAGGTAATAGTTCGGGTGACTCCTAAATGATAGAATTTGTATGTGCCTTAATTATGCTTGTGGGTGGAAAAGTTCGTAGATTACCAGTTATTCATTAAGCTAGCTGTTTGGTCATGGGTACAATTGCTCAGAACTTGGCTGATGCTGCTGCCATAAAGTTTCTTTGCGATGTCTTACCAATTTACTAATCATTATCCACTTCATGGATTATGTTTTGCTTTGAAGATCTTATTTTTACATATGAATGTTATCTTACCAATCTAGCTGTCTTTATGGAACCGTGGATATGCATCGTGCTGCTTGTTATATGCTAGTGCTTGCAGCAGTTATACATACTGTGGTATTTTTTTTTTTTCTAACTCAATATAAATATTAAGCAGAATGGAAAACTGTTAAGAAGCTTAAGTCCCATGCGGCAGCTGGGGTGTGTCTCAATTGGGAGGAGGATGCCCAAGTGAATAGAGTATGCATCTTTCAACTGAAAAAAGTTCATCTAACTTCTCGATCTTGATTCTTAACAGACAATATTTTATTGTTCATACCTTTCATGTTCTATCTAATGCTTTGTTTGCAGTTAAGTAGTTATTTTAGTCTGGTCTACTAAAATATTTCTTTTCTCAAACTTAGGATTTTATTCAACAGCTTCAATATGGGTTTGTGGAAGGTTTTTTGAAAACTTATGTTTGGTGTCAACTGTGAGTTGTTGATTTGTTGATTGTTGACTCCTTAACCTTAATCTCTTGTTATATTTACCTTCTTCTTCTTCTTCTTCTTCTTTCTTCTTCTTTTTTGGCCAATTGGAAAGATAATTATCCATTTTTTAATAGGACACTTCTGGCAACGCTTTGGCATTTGAAGATTGCACTACTCTTTTTTTCCCTCCAGCTCCAAGAGCTCCTTGCATGCCTGGACTAGTACCTGGAGAAACTGGTTTAACTGACAATGGTCAAGATTCATTCGTAGTGCTCTCAAATTCTTCAAAGCAATGTTTCAATATCCTTTGCAGTGGAGATGAAGATGGGGTTTTGTGCTTTAGTATATTTGGTGTCTTTCCAATTGGAAATGTTGTAAGCCTCCTGTCTGTTTCAGATCATATATTTAGCAGTATAGTCTATCAGATTCAGTCAATGACTACTTCTTTCCTTTCTCGCTTCCATAGAGCAGTCTTTCTTAATAAATGGATCTGATGGCAGAAATCAGTATAGCCCGAAAGTAATGGACTGGTCAATTAAACAACTATACTAGGTGAAGTTATTCTTGTAAAAGTTCTAGATTTCACTTCTACTGGTCACTTTAGAGATGACACCTCCGACTTTGATACAGCACAATTATCTGAAGCTTTTGTTGTTTGCCCCGAGTGCTCCTACCTATACTGCAGTTGAAGCACCTAAAGGAGAATTTGGTGTCTGTCTGGGTTAGCCTGCTGTACAGACTTTCTGCTTTTGTTTTAGACTTTTGAGTTTCTGCTCTTTTTTAGGGAGATTGAGAGAGCCTATACGACCGTCGGTTGGGGAAAGTGTTCTGTGAGTGTGTATGTTTGTGTGTAGATAGTTCTCTCTGTGGGTGTGTAGCTATTAGAAGATTTAGAATTTTAGGTACTCTGAACCTTCCTGCATGTTTGGGTTTAGTACTGTTTCAAAGTGAAAACATGATGAACTTCTCAACAGACATTTGATTAGTCTAGAAACGCGTGCTGGAGAATTGTTCTAATCAGTATCATTAAGGTTCCTATCAGTTCTCTTTAGTTTCATGGAGCAAGTCCTTAATAGTTATAATTCCTTGTTGGGACTCTCCCAAATGGACTCCCTTGGGCCCACCGCCTATCATTAGATCTATTAGTGTGGAATATGGTTTCCTATTTGGGAGGTTTTTCAGATCTATGTACGAGTTTCTGAATTGTCAATGATGATTTGATCACAATGTCTTGACTCGGTTGACTACTTAAAGTCAATTTCAAAATCCTATGTCCTTTACCTAGAACAGGTAATTTTCACTTTAAGATGAGATATTTTAGATGGAAAATTGAACATGATTGATAGGAAATAATTTGTTATGAAAATTGATGTAGCTCATTTAGTTCAATGTTGAGCTTCTGGGTTGTCTTTTTTCTTTTTTTTTTTTTTGAAAGGATGCCGGTGGCAAGAATACTAAGTTTCTTGCTCCATAAAAGCTCCAATAACCCAAAGATAATTTGGTGCAAGCATAGGAAACTGTCCAAACCATTCTTGTCCACCCACTTCCTCCCTATTGGGCAGTTTGCAGCGAGACTTTACTGGTAAGATTGCATCTAGGGCAGAACCAGCCGTGGCAAAGACTTGAGAGATTTTGATTGGCGTCTTCCATTGGTCTTGACGTTAATGACCATCTTCTCTAGCAGGAGTGCATCTCTTGGTAAAAGCAGCATTGGCATGGTGAGCTTACATCCGTCGCCATCAAGGAATGAGCTATGAACCAATGATCTCCATGCTCTTCAGATGCCGAGCCAAGCACGTGAAGTTTTGCAGTGGGCAGAATTCCTCTGCATTGCAGATATGAAGAATGGCCAGATCAAACATGGCCTGCACATTTATTGGTAACAAGACTTAGTGATCCATCCAAAAGTGTCATGAGGATAAAAATAGACATGAATGACGTTCGCCACTTGACTAGAGAATGATCATGTACATTAAAGTTTGATACGCAATCATCACAAATTGGAAAAAAAAAAAAAAAAAAAGTGCATGGAAAGGGGTTGGATTTTGGGCGAATGATGGCAAATGACTTAGTGAGAGTATTTCTATCCAGCCGAGTGTCTGGAAGTTGGGTGGTGATGGCAAATGGCTTGGCCATATTTTCGGGCTTGGCCTATCGTTTTGACATGTTAAGCATGCGTGAATGTTTGCTTTTGTGAGATGCTGATTTGAATAATTCATTAGCATATTTTTTAAAATTCAAAAGTAAATGAGAATAATCACATTGCTTTTTTTCCAAATTACAATTTCAACAATTGAATCCACCACCACATTCACATTGATGCGATGTCCCATGAGTCCTCCCGTTAGGGCACTTTGTTTTGTTGGGGTGTGCGACAAGATTACCATTGAACATGTGGGCCCGAATTAAACAATATTGTTTCTTAGACAAACCTGAACACATCATACCATATATGACATTATTTGTAGATTACATGAACTGAGGCTCCTTTTGTTCCATGAAAAGATAAATGATTTAAAAAATATCTTTTTAAAAATGATCACTTGTATTATTTGAAATAATCGACCAATGAAATATGTCTCAATTATCCAAATGTTTTCGTGCTCGACAAGGATTTCTCACGTTCGTTCATTTTTGTAACCATATAAGCAATTATTTTTTGAAAAAAATTATTTCAAATCATTTGCTTTTTCCGTGAATGATTTTAGTTGGCAATTCAATATAGATCACTATTCTGGAATCATCTAGGCTTTATTTGTTCCATCGAAAATCTAGAGCTATAGACATGTATCACACTTACCAGTAGATAAAAATGCAGCGATTTGATCCATCAGGAACCTCATATGATCTCAACGCATAAGCGTACATGCGGGCTACATGTAGTCCGAAGATCAAAACACGAATGGGCAGACCACTCGATTGGTGCTTAACTTATAGATTTTCCTCTTCTTCTTTTTTTCTTAATTAGTGACGACGCACGTTAGCGTGCAGGAGCACATCGTTTTTGTCTACAACAGCAGAACCCACTTGATCAAAATTCTTGTTTGCAACAAAAAGAGAAAAGTTTGTAAAAAGCAATAACATTTCGTAAAAGAAATGCCTAAAATTGACGATTTTTTTTTAATGAGCTGCTTTTCTCCTTCATTTTTTCATCTTCTTTTTCTTTTCTTTTTTCGCGTTGCTGTGCTGTTCTGCCTGGAACTTTTTTTTGCCCTTTTGTTCGTTTTAAGAATTTTTGCGATTTTATTTCTGGATAATTTGTAGAACAATTATCAAAAGTTCATACCAGGTATAAGCAATGCAAAAATGAATGAACATGAGGTATACGGTGACGTATTCGTAGCATATGCTTCAGTCTCATCAATATTCATTTGCTTAGCAAAAATGGAGACAAACGTGAAAGGAAACTCCTTGATTCCCACCTGTTCTTGTAAGGAATTTCAAAGAACAAACCATTGGGTACTCTCCGAAGATGACTGACCATTGATTCGACCAATCTTTGCAGTATCAAGCATTGTAAACTTTCTTCCACTGGAACAACGAAGATTATAACAAAGTCTGGTGCTTTTCGGGACTGGTCGGTAGACGATCATGCGCATTTTAAAGAACTTACAACCTCTTTGACACGAGAAAATGGGAGGTACATAATAGAAAAATGAAATGGGAAAATGAAACGAAATTGATAGGGAATAGAGTCGAACGAGGGTTTCCTCTGTTTCGCATCGGGCCGTAATTGTGAAAATTAACCTATTAATTCACAAGATTTTTGTCAAGAAATAAAAATTCAAAAGATTCGTAGTCCAACGTTAAACACGTCCTTAAAAGAAGCAAGAGGGGGAGAAAGAAAAGGACATTTCAATTTTCAATTTTTTCAAAAAAAGGAAAAAGAAAAAGATCCGCCCCTGCCCCCTTCCTCCGACTATCAGACGGAGCGTACCAGCTCTTGGGGGCCAAATAAGGCAGTCAGATTTGGGGTATCCTTACCCTTTCTCATCAATCTTATAATCGTTTGGCTTGTATTGCTGGAATTGCCGTTCTGGAAGTTCTATATGAGACATATCCTTTTACGTTACGGCAGTCTCTTCTTAGGCTTTCTTTAGGAATTTGGGAATAAGTTGGTCCCTTTCACCAGTTCCTTCCTCCAATGTTTGGGTTATATGAGCTTTTAGTGTAAGCTAATCATGCACATTTTCATGCTGAGGAAAAAGCAAGTAGCATGCTTTAGTTATCATGCACTTCTGAACCTTAACTTCTCCTAGAGTTGAGAAGGTTTAAGTTAGCCTGTCTAAGCAGCATTTATTTATTTATTTATTTATTTTTTTGAGCTCCTCCAGTGCTTTAGCAATAAAAGTTGGTTGCTTTTTTTGTTAAATCACTTTTATGCATCCATGAAGGGTTATAATTTGCAGCGTCAAAAGCTCCTACCCAGTGGACTTTGAATCTGCTTTATCCACTATTTTTTTGGACGTCGGAATTAATCAATGAAGTATGTTGTTTCTGACTAGCATTCTTTCTTGTTAGAGGTTATTTTTCAAAAGCCTTCTGGTCAGTCAAATCATTTGTTTGCGTCTTCTTGAAGGCAGACAAATGCAACATTCTGTTTGCCTCCCAAATAATGAAATTGGAGCTTGATGATCCATTTGGATATTCGCTATTTTTGCAGATTGCAAAGAGCATAAAGACTGTTATGACTTCAAGATTAGGGTCAATAGTCATCACGCTTGACATGAATAGAATTGAAGACTCACAGTTATGTATAGATGCTAATACTGTGAGAGAGTCAATTACGCAAACTCCAAAAATTAAACCGAAGCAGCTGGTGCGTATTTCTTCTTGTAGCTTGGCTGTCTAAAATGACATCTGATGCATGTGTTCATTATACAGCAAATTAATGTTTTGAACAAAATTGGAAGTTGTTCCTCTGGTTGAAGAGGTAAACTTCATTTGGAGCTCCATTCCCTCAAGAATATGCTTCCAAATGTCATAGTGAAGGTGAGAACCTTAATGTACATTTGAACACTTGGATGAATGAATGATGCTAGTTCGTCCTTATAGTTCTCTGTGGATGTTAAACTTTCTCTATGTTGATTTTTGGTTGACAGGGAATCAAGACGGTTGAGCGTGCAGTGGTAAACAAAGGGAAAGAAAAATATAAGGACAAGGAAGGGAAGGTGAAGGAGAGGGAGAAGTATAGTCTTGTAGTGGAAGGGTGAGTTGTTAGGATATTGCCTTATAGGAAGACAATTATGCAGATTACTTTTTAAAAAATAAATTGTATATTTATGTATGTACAACATTTTTAAACTACAGGCACATGCAATCAATCTTCACATGAGGTAGGTATCAGATGCCGTGTCAGACACGTCTATTTATGTTGATAGTTACAACTTAGGAGGTCTTAAACTAGTCAATGATATATAATCAGTGTCTACGATATTTACACTCACACCGAATACTAGTCCAATTGTCACCATTCACCAAACATATCAAAGTCCATGCAGACAAGCAAGAGGTCATGGGTATTAGTGTAGGAATTGGATGTCGAAATCTCATTTCTATTGACAGAAACTTATGCTTCTATTTGTTGTTGGAGTTTGTTGAGTTCTTGCAATAGAAAAGAAAATAGATAGAGTTTTCTCTCAGAGAGAACTCCAATTTTTTTTTTCTAGTTTCCACATTAGAATACTAATGCTTAGGTATGACTGCTGTTTCATTTTTTTCTAAAAGCTCTCTTTCTTCGTGTCATTTTTATAATTTCATGTAACTTTCATAGGATTTCTTACTTGCACATTATGCATTGAAAAGGGGAAACAAGAATTGCTTACAAATTTTCTGTATGATTGAACTCTTGCAGCAACTGACCAAAAAAAAAAAAAAAAAAAGAAAAAAGAACTCTTGCATTCAAAAGATTCATATTCCAACGTTAAACACGTCCTTAAAAGAAGCAAGAGAGGGAAAAAGAAAAGGACATTTCAATTTTCAATTTTTTCAAAAAAGAAAAAGAAAAAGAAAAAGATCCGCCCCCGCCCCTTCCTCCGACCATCGGACGGAGCATACCAGCTCTATTCCAGCTCTGTTCCAATGGCGCGCGCTTCCGTTTCAGCTTCAGTTCCGACAGCCCGCCCCCGTTTGGCCGTTCTTTTTGGAGATGGCGGAGTGGAATCCGGAGAAGGGTTTGTTGGCCATGGTCACGGATGACTTCCGATCGGCTCTCTCCTGGTAATTGCTTTGAATCGAGAAAGCTCTTTCTTTGTTCTATTCAGTGTGTGAAGTGCTTGGAAGTCTTATATGAGAAGATGATGTCGAACTGAGGAGTTGGTCTTTTACAGGAAAAACCAAGAGTGAATGAAGGTGATAAGCATGGAAATCTAGATTCTGTTCTAGTTTATGTGGTGGTGATTGTACTTGATGTTACGATTATATTAAGGTTGTTCATGTGCACTGATATTTGTTTCGGTGGTATCTAACTTTGTTTGGTCATAAGGAAAGTAAAACGCTTATTAACTCAGGATATTATCATCATCCTTCAAAAAGAAATGGATAGTTAAGGTAGAGCAATTTCGGGGCAGTTTTCTTAGAAATAACTTTGAAATTTACATGATGGAAGAACTTTCCTGCTGATAATTTTTAATGCTTGAGTTGACTTTCGAGAGTTGCCATAAGCTTGAACAACACGATGCCTCATGCTTCGAACCAACCTGTAATTTTCATACTAGCTTTCAGTAAAAACCTCTAGAAATCTATTTAGTTCAGATGTTGAAAGTTGTGAGGCAAATCTGTTGCAAAATTTTAAACATTGTCGCATGCTTCACATGTCGTTTTTGTTCTCGACTATTTAAGGCCTGCTTAGTTTTAGAAAGCACCTTTAGTTTCCATTTTCATAGAAACTGTTTTCGATTTTTTTTTTGACAAAATATTTGTTCAGTGAAAATAATACATGTCATTGGGGATGAAAATTCTGAGAATATGCTCTGGTTGCATCACATTCCAAAAACAGGCTTAGTTATTCCAAGTATCCATGTTTGCATTTGGAATGAGAATACTAAAATGTCAACTTCAGTTTGTGATTTGATTTTGAGAGTAGTTTTCCTTTTATTCATCAATTGCTTTCAGAGTGTCACCCAATGCATTTTCTGGTCTGTTTTAATTCTCAAATTGAAATCAGAATGGACTTTTGAGAATCTTTATCAGCCGAATGCCTCCTCAGATTATCAATCTCTTTCTGTCTACAGAAAAAATGAACTTCATCAAGTCGCTCAACAGGCTTTGAACATTGAACATTTTACTTCATGTCATCCGGACATCATTATCAGTCATGCATAAGTAGTGGGCTGATGCTTTTAACATACTTCATGAGAGGTTTGATTTGCTGTCAAACCTCGTTAGTGACCATGGCAAGTGGTACTATTAATACAGAGTGGTAGATGGCATTTCAATTTTCTTCATTTAACTGTTTTCGTTTGCTTATCTATGTCTCGACTCTTCTTCTCAGGAGGAATTTTTTACTCTTCTTGATGGTGCTAGTACCACTCCTGCAGTCCATCAGTTTCTTGTTAATTCTTTGGGTGAAGTGGTATGGCTTATTTTTTAAGCTCTTATGCTGCTATAGGACCTCGGCTTTTTCAATTGGTTTTTAAAATCTTAGTCTGCTAGTTTGTTTAGTGATAGCATATGAAGAGTGTATCAATAGTTGTTTGTGGTGCTGGAAAAGAACTTTTGCTGGTTGTCCTCAATCATCTGCAGGTACACGTTATTATCTTTGCATTTGGCCTTTTTCCCAAATAATTAAGTTTCATGCATCTTAGAGAATAGTCTTGGAGGTGATTAGACAGAGATAGGAATTTGTTACAGTAAATTATGCTTTGCACATCTGGAGACATGCCATATTTTTCAGAACATCCTGATGTTGATTCTTCATATGAACATATCATATGCCATGATATGAATTGCCAACATTAAGTGGCTGGAAAGGGCAAAGTAAAATCTGATTTGAGTCTGATTTAACAAGTTGGCAATCTCTCCTATATACGTATAATGAAAATTGTTGGTCATTAATCATTGGTTCGAAACTTGAACTTGATCTAAGTTTGAGCTTTAAGTGTACTGTACATGGAGATTTAGATATAGAATGTTTAATTTATTCACATTATAATTAGCAGGTGTAGAGATATGTTCTCAATTTAAAAGGAAAGAGTTTATTGCCCATTTTGATCTTAGCATATATCCCCTCTTAATTGCAAGAGTCAATTTTTGTACCAGAGAATCATATTCAACTCTTTTTACCTACTGATATTACTATTAGAGCCTAGGGGAAGTTAGACTTGTTTATATTACCAAATTCCACTCATTGAACTCAATGTAGTAACTGAAACTCTTCTTTCCTGTGTTATGTTTAAGGTCAACAAGCTAAGGATGAGAATGAAAACTCAGATATTTGAAGAAAATGAGCAGAAAACTAACTGGTGGGTGCTCGGATGACAATGAATTGAGCCTACATGGATCTAATTTGTGATGCTTAACCACAGTTATGAGAGCCTTTGTTTGCAATCATTTGTTTAGCACTTAGATGTGAGAATTGATTATTTTATATTATTATTTTGTAGCATATCTTTAGATCACGATTTTTGATATACCACCTCTTTTTTGGCAAAATAATGATGAGGATGTTAAGCCCTAGTATTGAAATTGCTTTTACTAAGTCACATGCCAGATAGATTCATATTAGGTGTTTGTGACCTTCTTATGCATTATACTCACATTTTTCCTCTTCAAATCAGTTTTGTATACTTCTCTTAGTCCCTAGTATTGCTCCTTTTTTGGTAGTGTGTTGGTAGCTCTTTGGATCCAAAGTTTCTCTTGAACTTTTTTGATCTTGACTTTCAGTAGTAGTGGCACCCTTTTATCACAATGATCTTACTCGCAAAAGGAATTACAACTATGAGTTAATAGAGTGTTTTTGCCCATGTGGGTGATGGTTATGCTGATTAGCACAAAATCATATGTGAGATGTTGATGTTGGTACTTGAAACTATATGATTAGATAACATGTGTTGGAATAAAGGGTAATTGGAACAACTTGAAATCCTCAGAAAAGTGTAAGTTTCTTTTTATAGATTATATAGTTCACCCCTAGGGCACCAAGGGGGTGCAACCCATATAAAAAAGGAGCCCAATAAACTAAAGCCATATATGAAACAACTCCCAAAACCAAAAGGGAGCTCAAATACCAAATAAATCATTGACTGATCACCCATGGTATTTACATCCTTATGCAAGTTTGCACTATACCAAAAGTGTGTGACTTTAAGCCAAATTTCAATAAAATAGAATGGAAGATTTCTCTCCATCGGAAGCTCTCTTGTTCCGCTCCTTCCAAATCAGCCAAAAGACACGGGGAATTGAGTTAATCCTAATTGTTGTGCTGTAAACAAATGCCCTACCATGCCCAAAGTTCTTGCTCAATAAAACGTTTGATAACCCAAGATAACATGGTGCATGCATAGGAAACTGTCCAAACCATTCTTGTCCAAGAACAAAATGAAGGAGGAGATGCCGCACGCACTATCTCCTCTTGCTGAGGAGACACCTATTAACCAGTACTTTGCCTCATTTCTAAAGTAAGGATTTGTTCCCAGGTTGCTTCCCAAGCAAAAAGAGAAACTCTATTGGAATCCTCACTTTCCAAATCGATTTCTAATGAAAATCTGTTCTATTCACAAATCTCCCTATCGAGCAGCTTGTAGTAAGACTTTACAGAAAAGATTCCATCTCTTCCCTTGTTCCAGGCAAAAGCATCCTTAAAAGCATCAGAAATCTTCGAACTCCTAACCTTGGGCTTGGCCCACAAAGTCAATGTCGCAAATGATCATTTTGTTGTTTAAATGATAACAATCTGCAACCAAAGCTTCCTTGTTCCTTGACATTTCACCCAAATGCTTACACATACAACGCCAATATGTGAGAATCAAATTCCATTACTTGGGAGTGTAAGTTTCATAATAAATGCACACCAAATTGGAATGAGATTCTTACAATTGAGAATCTCAGGAAACGGAATTTGATTTTTCATAGAATGGAGTTGTGTGTGAAAACTTTTAAAGGAAAATGTTGATCATCTCTTTCTTCTTTCTGACTTCGCTTCCAAGCTTTTACATCAAATCTTTGGCTTGTCTAAGGTGGTTTGGTTCTTGCCAAAACATGCCATCCAGTTTCTTAACTGTTGGCATGCCTAATTAGGAGGATCAATTTCTAAGAAGTTCTAAAGTGCACCTTTGTCTCATGGGATGCCTTAGGAAAGAAAGCAACAAAATGTAGGGTTTGGAATCTTTGGTTGCTTTTGTGTTGGCACCTTTTAACCGGCTTTGAGAATCATATTCTGATTCTGTATATCTTCTAATGCTTCATTTTTGTTTGTTTTTCTTTTGTTTTGTTCTCTTATATACTGATGTACTGGAACTTTTTCTCTCAACAAAATCCTTTGTTATCTAGAGAAAATATATTGCCAGTTTATTCCCCTGCCAGATCTCTCTCCATTTATATGGGCATTTTTGTGTGTTGTGAACATGTGCTTCGGCGTGCACATGCATGTGATCATGTGCTTACACAAGTGTGCACACATGTACATGCACACTATAGGGCTGTTGTTAATTGGATCAGATCCTGTGCTTCTCCTGGGTACAGTGACTCTCATGTGCATGCTACATATTTTTCTTGATTACTACTATAGTGAGAAATGACGTTTCTAGTTACATATTTCAAGGTTATACTCTGCTGTTTTATATTTTGATTAGTAAGTCTATTAAAAAGCACCAAGGGGATGCCTCCTATTTACTAATTACCACCTATAAGCTCATATTTACCTTAAAAATTAAAAAAAAAAAAAAAAAAAAGACTTGGTGTCCAAAGAACTGCCACCACAATGTGAAAAAAAATAAGGTGGTAAGCCAATATCTTTTACAGCACCTATAGAGCTTTCCTCATTTTTAAAAGCCTGCCTATTTCTTTCTTGCCAAGGCTTATGAACTCTCTTTAACTTTATGGTACTGCCAATCAATGCTTTAGGGCTTCTTTCTCCTTTTGTCTATTCAAAATGTGCATTCACGACGGTGTAGAATTTTGTGGAAAAATTGACAAGTGATAAAAAGATTAAGCTATGAAATAAAGATGTGGTATACTATTTAACTGTTATAATAATCTGCCTCTCTTGTAAGCTGGGACTTCGCCTTAGATTGCAGTGTAAACGTTTGATAATTGGGGAGGTAAATAGGTAACAGGGAGAGTTTTTAATCAAGTACCTCCTACTCTGGAGATGCGGTCTGATATTTGAATGTTGTAAAGAAGTTACCCTTACCCAAGCTGTTGTATAGAGATGCGGATTGATATTTGAATATTGTAAAGAAGTTGCCCTTCCCCAAGCTAACAGTCGAAGGGCTAGGGCTTTGTCTCCTTGAAAACACTAGCATTTCCTGCCAATATTGCGCTTATAGCTCACAACTATCACATAAATGACCCCTCTCTCTCTCTCTCTCACACACACAGCGACTTTGGGCAAGATTTGATAATTCGCATGAACATTCCAAACTTCTATCTTGCTTGCATGAATTGGATAGTAGACTAGGCTCCATTTCTTTAATGAATTTTCCAAGATAACTTTTATTTGTCGAGACTCTAGAGTATGTCGTTTAGTTCAAACACAGTGTGCGAAGATGAAGATGGCTTGTAATAACCATTTACTGTGTAAAACATTTTCTTTCGTAAACTTTTAACTTTGATGGTTCAACAGATAAATGCTATTTTTATCCCTCACGAGTGTGTGTCAGTTTTCTCAATAAGAGATGATATTTGACATATGGGGTTAAGATACTCAAGTATTGTTATTTACATAACAGCCTACTGTAGAAATTATTGGCTTTAGAATGGGTGAGCTCAGGGGTCTTTCAAGATGGCATTCTCATTACCTAGGTATTGGTTTGGATGAGACTCTGGTGGATAATGCAGTAGTAAAGGCTGGAATGCTGCATGTAAAGGTTGAGCAATTCATAAGGGTGCTCTCATATGTCATATCTTTCTTGTGATTTCTCTACCTTTCTAGATATCTTTTGTTTGCAACCATTGTAATATCTTGCTTGTCTCTCATCATGTGTGGTATCATGTCTTTAGTGACACTAAATTACTAAATTTTAGACATGAAGTTGAACTATTTTTGGATAAGACATGATAAGGGGTGCTTAGAATGACATATATACCTTTAATCTGAAACTACATATATTATCTAGAGATCCACATATGGACAGTACAAATGCTTTTTCATGCTAATCATTCTATCTGGCTCTGCAGGATGACTTTGAATTTGCTTCAGATTATATTTCCTTCCAAATACCTGACGATTCTTTTGTAGATGTAACGAATTGTATAGCAGTAGTGAGGGGACTGACGAATGAATGTGAAGCAGGGAAGACCTTTGGAAGGATCTTGTTGTGCATCCCTCCTGGTCACTGTTTTGTGGATTTGGCTCTATTTGAGGTAAGAGCTTGGTATATCATATTTTAAAGCCCAAATTTGCAAATGTGGCTAATACATTCTGTTGTAAACAGGACGATCAAATTGCTATGTTGCTAAATAAGATGAATGATATTTGTGAAGGCTTGGGAGACGCCAGAATGATGATCTTGCAGGCAGTGACCTTCCATTTGTGCATATTGCAGGAACCAATTGTACAAATAACTGAGAGTTGTACCAATTGAAGATAACTCATGGATTCAGAGCTTGCATATTGATTTCTTATTCATGGTATCCTGAGTTCTATTCTGATCATGTCAATTCACAATTTAAGACATTGATGGCAAAAGGAAAAACCTAGCATATTCTGCTTTTCTGTTGACTCATGTTCTTATCAAATTTTTAGGAAGTGCTCCTGGTTGGATGGGGAACCAGGCCTGTACAGTTAAATTTCCAAGCTAAAATAGTATTGGTCAAGAACTTGTGGTATTTACCCTGTTTAACCGTTAACCAGGTGTCCCCGTCAACTGGTACCCAACAAACCTATCAAAAAGTCTGGACCAGTTCTAGACCTTAAAAAAAAATTGAAGGAGTAGTGTTGGAGTTGGCTTTGGGTTTGGAACTCCAACTTCTTGTAATTAACAAGTGTGCCAACCATTTGCTCCGGTGTCTTCTTTCTTCAATTTGTGGTGGATAATTTAATTATTGACCGTATTGGCCTAATCTATTAGATAACTGAACATGATGCTATTAAGATGACATCGAGCGTGTGTAATATACTAAAATGCTATGGTGTTTGCCAACTCAATGTGCTTCTTTGTTCACTTGCTAATTCACTGAGCTTCTTTTGTTCTAAATATGTGTAATCTAATATTTGCAAAGTGTTCTATCGATGACATCACATGCAATAGTTTTACCAGTTCAACCAATTGAACCATTGGTCTGGTTTTAAAAATGTTTGTTCTTTTATTGTTCCTATCTATTATTTATTTGCTCTCCTCATCGGCACGAGTAGCAGCAGCTTTGTTTTTCCTCCTGTGTGCACAATGCATATACATGCCATTACATGCTTATGATTTCAAAGGATGTTTTGCTTTCTGCCTTACCGTTACAGCAAAAGTTCCAACATATCTTGATAGCTGGAGTCTTGTACTTGTATATAGGTTAAGAAATGTTCATTTGATGGCCCTAATGGGTTAAATTTTGTGTGGACATTTGCTTGGTTATAGTATTCTCACTTTTGAAACACTAACCCAGTGAAACTACACATCTAGGACCCTATCTTACACCTGGAGATGGAGAATAAAAAGCTTCGCAGCATTCCTCATGCTATAGTTCCTCCCTTGTCAATTAGTGGTAGGAACATTTTGACAGTCATACAATCAAGCTAAGGATCAATTCATTGTGATGCCATCAATTGTATAGTGCTGAAGATTTTTTTCTTTGAGCTTCTTACCATGTCCATTTGCTGTTCTGGAAACTTATTGTTGCCCCATACTCTTTCTTTTGTGTATCAATGTTTGATAAACTTGCCAGTGTCAATAACAAATTTATCTCGTTGGCTGGGTGTTGGAATTGAATTAATTGGTAACTTCATAATTAAGTAGAGAGAAGAGTAGTGGGCCTAGCGGCTCTTTCGCAATAAGAAATTGACAAAAATTTGATGGAGAAGAGGTAGCCTCAAATTAAGGAAGGACTTGGGCCTAGCCACTAGGAGTGGGGGTAGAGATAAAATTATCATATGCTATCTAATTACAAACATGCCACCGGATGATAAAAACAAATGAAGCTAGTCAACTTTCTCTTGCTCTTTTTATATGGTCCTAATTCCTTAAAAACTCAAATTTTAGTTTCAATCTTAATTTTATCCCGACTTTTTTTTGGTTTCAGAAAACCCTCAACTTTAAACCCCCAATTTTCTTGTCTAAAAATTTTCTCAAATTTTATATCCAGTCAAGAGAGAGCAATTTCCATCTTGACAAGGGGCAATCTCACCGTTTAGATACCAGAATTCATGGCCAAAGGAGTCAAGAAAATCTTTTTTTTCGGTCGGAGTGTCGGTCAAGAGAGGATTCTCACCCAGGTGGGGTGGGCGATTTTTCAACATGCAATAATTGCCAAGAGAGAGAGAGAGAGAGAGAGAGAGAGTTATGGTCGGCAGAAAGAGAAAGCTCGAAAAACTGAGAAAGGGTTCACAAAAGAAAAGAAAGAAAAAAAGAACAAAGGTGGTGAAAAGAAAAAAATGAAGAGAGAGAATTGTCGGGGCATGCGTGAGGAAAGGACAGAAAGCAAAAGTTGCAATTTCACCGAAAGTTTACTCTACTTTCGTAGCATGTACGTTTCCTGCGAGTTCACTTTTCCTTTTGCACTCTAATTTCCAAGAATTTTACTCCTTACGGTTAAATTTCTTCATAATTTAGTTCAAACCTAAAACGAAATCAAGTTCAGCACAATTTTGAAGTTGAACGACTTTCTGTTCAAAGTTAGAACCAGAGTAAGAAAAACCATTCTATCTTTAAAGAAAATAGCATGCAGAGTTGGAAACTTTGCAAAAGTCATGTTTGGTAGTAACTATTTTCATGGGTCACCTATGGAGGAAACTTACTTTTCAACAAAATGACTTTCATGACTCAATGAATTACTCCCAAAGCGATTATTCAAAGTTATCCAAAATATTATTTGAAATGTCAGGGGTGATAGATTCCCAATTTCATCTATTACCAAGGATTGGAATTGAACAATCTTGGGATCAAGAACCAAACCAATTTGGTCCAATGAAATTGATCATTAAGCAACAAATATTTAAAAATTGAAAAATTAAAAAAATATTAGAGTTGTTATTATTTTAGAATTGAAAAATAAAGTTTTTTTAATGAAAAAGAGTTGGTCGGATCTAATTCCCTTTAGAACCATAACTGACAAAATCACTAGTTCCATTTTTATGGAACCAAGAAAACCAACCGGTAGACTTGATTTTCTTGGAAATCATACCAAATCAGACTTGCAAAAACTCAAAATTTCACAAAACCTTACAAATTAACTCCTTCTAACCCCACAACTCCACAATGTCCTTGCTCCCACAATAAAGTCCAAAATTGAATTTCACAACTCAAATTTTACATAATTTTGAATTTATGCTCTAATTTCAAAAATCACTTCAATTAGACAAATAAATGGCTTAAATCTTTATAAGGTAATATAACAAATCAAAATAAATCTGACTTGACGAAGTCCCGCCATGTGCACGCAAAACCCTTTTCCTTTTTCCTTTTTTCCCTTTTATCTTCTTTTCTTTTTCCTTTCTTTTGTTTCTGTCATGGTGCATGCTTTCCCTTTATTTCCCTTTCAATCTTTCCTTTATTATAACGTGCTCTCCCTTTTCCCTTTGTATTTCACTTCTTTTTTCTTTTTTTCTAAAGCCCACTTATATTTCGATTTGAATAAGAAATCAAAAATTTTTAAATGGCAGAATCATTTTTGTTTCAGGGCAATCGCCAAACTAAACCAATAAAAAACATTTGTCAAAAAAATTTTAAATTTTGATTTATTATTTTGGCTTTAGGTTTATGACAAAAAAAAAGGTTTTGAGTTAATTAAAAAAGTTGTGAAATAAATAAATAAATTGACTAAATGAAATTAATAACTTGACATTCAAAAGTTCATCACATGTCCAAACTAGTACCCGAATATTGCTTTAGTTTAATTGACAATGAATCATTTGTAGAGCTCTCAAATTCTTCAAAGCAATGTTTCTATATCGTTTGCAATGGAGATAAAGATGAGCTAGGATTGGTCAGCTTTAAAGAACAATGCAATTAAGCTCTTGAAATTTAAAGAGATAATTTTGCACATATAAAGTATTGTAAATTATTACTATAAAAAATAGTCATTGATATAAATGAGCACTAGCATTTTTTTTTTTTTCTTTCACACTCCACAATTTCAAGTAGTGACCTTTTAGTTTGGATTGTTGGTATATAAATAGCATTGATAATCATTTTAGCTTGCATTGTAACAATTGGATATTAGAATAAGCTTTTTATTGTAAAATGAAGTAATTAATGCATTGGATTTTTTTTTTTTTTTTTTTTTTTTACATTTCACTCAATTCTTGATGCAAATCTTTTAAATGGAGTGGAATCAATGTTTGAAGAGCTTTGTTTTATCAAGTAACTACATAAAAAAAGCATTAAATGGTATGTAAATGGATGGACTCAGTATTAAACATACAAATTGCTTCACATCTTGTACCAGCCAAGTTGAATAACAATATTAATGTTTTTAGATATATTTTGAGTGGCAAGTAAAACCTATTTAACACATTTATAAAAGATAGATACGTGTCATTATCTAAGAGTAATAGATAATTGTTAAATAAGAATAATATGCTTTTTGGGTGGCAAGTAAAACCTATTGAACATTTTTATTAACATAGCTATTCCTTGTTATTTAAGAGGAGCTGCATGCATATATGTTTAAGTATTGTATAAAGTTATATTTAATCTAAAATGAACCAAGGCTGAATGTTTCAGCTCCATTCAATGATATAAGTATTAATACGATAATTTATAGGTGTTTAAGGAAGATTGCAATCGCTTAAATGAAACCAAGAAAAACATTGGCCAGAAAAAAAAGATTTTGATTTGTCAATTTGGCTTTGGGTTAATCAAAAATTGAAATCAATAAATTTGATTAAATGATTAATCGGTAATTTCATAATTAACTAGGAGAAGACTGGTGGCCCGCCACTCATTTGAAATAAGAAATGACAAAAGGCAAGAACTGGTGGGACCCAGCCAGAGGAGAAAGAAAATTATTACTGTGATCTAATTACAAATCTGCCCATGGATTCTAAAACCGGTGAAGCTTTGCTTCTCTCTTTTCGTCTATACAGTCCTAGTTACCTAAAGACCCACAAATTTTAGGTTCAATTTTATTTTATCCTGAACTTTTTTTTCTCAAAAACCTCTTAATTTTAAACCCAATGCTACATCAGGGCCCCATTTTTCATCTAAAAGAATTTTCAAACTTTATGTTCAATTCAAATGAACCTCAAATAACCACAAGTACCTTGAGGACACTCAAGAGAGCAATTTCCATCTTGATAAAGGGGTAATCTCCGACATTCAGGGACCGAATTCACGGCCAAAGAAGACAAGAAAATATGGGCATAGAAAAAGCAAAGGGTTCTCGGCCAAAAGGGGTGGGCAATTTTTCAGCATGCGATCATTGTCAAAAGAGGACGAAAAAAGTACGACGTGGTCAAGAAATGGAAATACAGAGAGAGGCTTATATGGTCGGCAAAAGAGAGAAAAGCTTTTATGAAGAAAAACTGAGAAAGTGGTCTGCAAAAGAAAGGAAAGAAAAAAGAACGTAGGAGGTGAAAATAAGAAAAATGAAGAAAGAGAGACAGAATTGTCGGGCACGCGTGGAGAAAGGACAGAGTAAAAAGTTGCAAATTTACAGAAAGATTGTTAATCTACTTTTATAGCATCTATGTTTCCTTGAAGTTTACTTTTCCTGTGCATGGAAACTTCCACTGCACGAAGGCAATGACCATAAATGCATGTTTAGTCGTCCCGGTCAATGAATTACTAATTTACATCTAGTTCAGCAAATTTGGATTATAAGAGCGTGTCAATTGATTGGATTAGATGAATCAAACCAATGAATATATATAATAAAGTAAAAGTAAAAGTAAAAGCAAAAGCAAAAAGGTATTCTGATTTGTTTCGAAATTTGAAGGAGAAATTAAGATAGGACTTAAGCAAAAAAGAAATTCTTTTCATTAGATTGATAATTTTTTATGATCTGCAACACCTGTTGATAGCATAATTTTTCAGAATAAATTATCGTTAATACATCATTTCAGTATTAAACTGAAGTTCATCGATTTGACTGTATAATATTTAATGGACTTAAAGCAAGAGGGGTAAATTCCTAAGTGAGGTTAGGAGATTAAATATATTTAACAAAAAATACTTTTTCCGATGGAAAAAAAAAAATCAGCAAAGAAAGAGGAAAGTTCAACGATGCAAGCAGCTAGCGTGCCCTTTTCATTGTCCTGACGCCTTGCGTGTTTTTATCATTTATTGAGCACTTGTCTGGAAATTATTGAAAAGGACGAATCTCTCCGTCTCTCTCATCCACTTTTCATTTTCTCTCGCAAATCCATGTCAAGTCTCATCCCAAGTCTCTGTCCACTTTTCCTCTTCCCAACAAATGCACTGTTCCACACGTATAATCTTTGGATTCTCTTGTGCACTGAGATTTCAGCTGCGTGAAGGCAACATCTCTAAGCAAGTGGTCGACAAAGCTTGACTTATCGGTGCGAGTTCTGATTGCCAACTGGTTCCATTGCATAAATCAAACCACAAGAAAGTGGGCAACAAGAAGGCATTTTCTATTTCTTGAGACACATTCTATTTTGAGTGATCAATAAAACCTATTTAACATATTTATAAAGATAGTTACCCCTCATTATTTAATAGAAATAGATCTATATAAAATATATTGTTGGATGCGAATAAAATGCCTAGGCGTATTCTGTGTGGTAAGTAAAACCTATTTACATTTTCATTAACATAGCTACCCCTAATTATTTAAGAGGAACCGCATACATTATGTTAAAGTATTATTTAAAATATTGAACTAACACTGCACGTATTAGTTCCATTCAATAATATAAATATTTGAATTAACATACATTGAAGGAAGATTGCAACTGCTAAACTAAACCAACAAAAAAAAAAGGAAATAATTTATGAATTTGGCTTTGGGTTGATTGAGAAATTGTGACATCAATAAATTTGATTAAATGATTAATTGGTAACTTCATAATTAAGTAGAGAAGAGAGTAGTGGGCTTAGCCACTCCTTTACAATAAGAAATGGACAAAAACTTAGTAGGAATGAGCGATAGTCTCAAGTTAAGGAAGGACTCGTGGGGCCTAGCCATCGGGAGTGGCGATAGAAATAAAATTATGATATGCTATCTAATTACAAATATGCCCCCCGGATGATGAGAACAGGTGAAGCTCCTCCACTTTCTCTTCCTCCTTTACATGGTCCTAATTCCTTAAAAATCCTAAAATTTTAGGTTTACTTTTAATTTTATCCTGAATTTTTTTGTTTAAAAAAACCTTCAACCTTAAACCAAATGCTGCGTCAACCCTCAACATTTTTGCCTAAAAGATTTTTCCGAATTTTATATCCAGTGCCAAATATGTTCCAAATAACAACAAAAATTCTTGACCATTAGGTTAGGAGAGAGCAATTTTCATCTTGACAAGGAGGCAATCTCGGCATTCAAGATCGAAATTCACGGCCAAATAGACAAGAAAATCTGGGCATGAAAAAGCAGAGGATTCTCGGCCGGGTGGGTGGGGCATTTTTCTGCATGCAATAATTGCCACAGGAGCTCGAAAAAAAAAAAAAGATGGAGCCAGGAAGAAAGAAATGTGCAAAGGAACTAGAAAGAGTCATCGTGGAGATGAAAAGTCTACCAGAAAAGAAAAATTAGACAAGAGGAAAGACAAAAAATGCGGAGATTGATATGTTCAAAGTGTTCTCCACCTTTAAAAGATATATAGCAAGGGTTATAGAAATATCTACCCCGGTATTGATTCTTATTCAACATTGGCTCTCTTTGGTCAGTCCAAGAACTAATAAAATTTATCGGTGATCCAGGCATTGCACGTTTCTTTTCCAGATGGATTGCAAGTCACTATCCATGTCCTATCTTCTATTTAGAAAATCTTCCCACTATATCTGCCATCATATTCAATTAATAGCAAAACTAAGGCAGATATGTGTAAAAAATTATGTGTCATTGAAAATCATTTCAATCAATTCTTCATTGGGTCTAATTTAATGCTATTGGCTGCTTTTTGGTTTGTCCAAGAAACAATAAAGGGAGAAATGCAAGGAGTCCTAAAAGTGCAACCTTTGCCTGCTTCCTCTAAGGAGGAGTTAGGATATCAAGTCACTAGAGTTTTCCTCTTTACTTTCTTTGGGATTATAATCATTTGAAGTCTTTATATATATAGTAGATTTAAGAGATAGTTGATAATGCAAGATTTCAATAGTGAAATGAAATTCATCAGCTTGATATGGTAATACTTAACAAGTTCAAGGTAAAAGCTTTTAACTGGGATCAAGAGTTCAAATATATTCAACAAAAGTAACTTTTATGATGAAAAATATATTAAAAAAAGAAAAGGAAAGTTCAATGGTGCAGCAATTGTCCCGACGCCTTGTATGTATTCATCAACTATGACCACTTTCCACGGAAACCATTAAAGTAGTTGTCTTTTATTTTTGGTTTTATGTTTTTCCATTGCTTTTGCATCAAAACTTGCTCACATGTTAGTTTCTTCTTGGACAAGGATCGCCTCGGATTATCCTGTCCATTGAAACCTCCCTCATGTGAAGGCAACGACTATACATGCATGGCCGGTGGTCTAGTCAATGAATTACTAATTTTTAACTAGCTCGGTAAGTTTTAATTATCGGTGCATGCTAACTAGTTGGATTAGATAAGTCCAATCAATAAAGAAATATATATAAATAATAAAATAAAGCAAAAGCAAAAAGGCATGGTGACTTTTGAGATTTAAGGAGAAATTAAGGTTCAACCAAAAAAAGAAGAAGAGAAATTAAGGCAAACTAGAGCCAAAAAGACATTCTTCTCGTTGTGCTCGGGTACAAATTAATATATATAACATTTGATAATTTGTTATTATCATTAATAGTATAACATTTTAGTATTAAAATGAAGTCTATCAATTTAACGGTACAATATTTAAAAGGCTCAAAGCAAGACCACCAATTTTTTTTTAAGTGGGATCAAGAGCTTAAATATATTAAAAAAATATTTTTTTCTGATGGAAAATAAATTAACAAAAGAAAAAGGACAGGTGCAAGCGGTGGACAAAGCAGTGGAATAAGCGTGCCCTCTTCCCCTGTCGCGACGCTCCGATGTTTTTATCTGCTCCTTGTCTAGAGTATATTGATCGGACGACTCTCTCTCTCTCCCACTTTCCATCTTCTCCCGCGAGTTCATGTCACAGTCCCGTCATAAGTCTCTCTGCACTTTTCACCTTCCCAACAAATCCTCCGCTTTACGTGTATTGAAATTTTAGCAGACCACAATAGAATAGGCAACAAGAAGGCATTTCCTGTTTTCTAAGAGGCACTCTTGTTTTTTCTTCGTCGGGCTTGAAAGGAAAAATCAAGGGCGGATCACAGCGAAGACGAAATGGATCGCCTCATTTATGGGTATTCTTTCGCCGAGCTCGTGGCACCGATCTTTCTCCTCGGGATTACGTTATATTTTCTCAATAAGAAGAAAGCTAGTGTGCCTGGAAATGCAGATGATGCTGATACTGGCACATATGATTCAATGATTGTGCCGACAAAAACTAATTCCATTGAATCTAGTTCGTCTCCGACAGAAACTAACAACAATGCATCTAGTTCTTTGACAGTGTCGACTAGAAACTGCTACGAGGTGTTCTTGAGTTTCAGAGGCCCAGATACTCGACATGGCTTCACTGATCACCTCTACCATGGGCTCCGCAATGCTGGAATTGATGCTTTCAGAGATGATGACGAGCTCCGCCAAGGCGAGAACATCAAACCAGAGCTTTTGGCAGCCATTAGGAACAGTAAAATCTCGATTCCCATTTTCTCTCGAATTATGGTAGAAGCAGGTTGGTGCCTGGATGAACTGGTTCAAATAATGGAATGCAAGAATAATAACGGACAAATAGTGTTGCCTATATTCTACAAAGTGAAACCAGATGAAGTGCGATATCAAACCGGGAAGTTTGGAGAGGCATTTAAAGATCGTGAGAAGCATTCACTTGGGAGGTCTTCTTTCGACCCAGCGATTTTGGAGAAATGGAAGCAAGCACTCCTTGAAGTCAGCAACTTGAAAGGATACGAAGCCAACAGGTAAAATTTCTCACCAAGGCATTCTCTACTTTCTTTTAATATGTGAGGGTGTTTACTGGTTGTTATGATTCTCACCCGCTTCATTTTCGTTCTATATATGTAAAGAGAAAGATCATGCTGGCAGTAAGATCCTGCGAAGCATGAGTTCTATAAATTATTCCTTTATTTATTTATTTATTTAGTGTTTTGCTTTAATGATATTGACAAATCTACTTATAGATTTTATTGGTATGATCCCATTCACTTTAATGATAAGATTTTTTAATTGAATTTTTACTCTTATATCCAAAGATTTTGTAACATTGTGCCACTTTTTTTTTCCATGTTTATAGTGTACGTCACACTAGTCATTGTCATAAACCTTTCTAATTACATATTTATTTGAGATTAATAGTGCAACTTATTGGTGATTTTTATTTAAAGCTCATAAGATTATACACCGTGCATGGTGATTGTCAAAGCCATTATTCATTATTTTCCCAAGTTACATTTATTAAATAATTAATGTCGTTGATTAGTCGCTATTTATTTTATGAAAGAAATGTTTCGTTAGTTATACATGATGATTGTAAATATAAAGAAGGAAAAAGGAATATTGTTATTATACGTTTGTTTAAATAATTTTCAATACACTTCCTATCTTCAACAAGTAATTTCTATCTCATATGCCTGCATATATTGAAGCAACGCTCTTATTTTGGGTAAAAATTATTCTTCTACTTCCTATAAAATCGATATTAGCTCAATTGAAATCATATAACATAGATACTCAAATGGAAAATGAAGTACAGCCTGTTATTATCCCTAGAGACAATGAAATCAGACAAGAACACCAATATAAAATGATACTAAATTCACAACACTGATAGAAACTTACAAGCGTGTAGAATTATGCAAACAAGGAGAAATCCCCTTAATTGCATTCAAGCGGTTCACAATACCACACTCCTCAAAACCTTTTCGAATTCATATTACAAGGTTTGAACTTTTCTTGCATCAAAAGTTACGACCTGTTTATTAATTGATGGTTGACTTTCATACTAGGCCGGCTTATTGGCTTTCTACTTATTCAGACGTCTAGAAATTTTTCGAAGTGGCGTCCACATCATCCCTGATATTTGTTAACAAACAAGTTTAAAATTTGGTTCAAATCCATAATAAATACAACATTCAAGATTCATAATCGATACCCTCATGTTTCTTATGACTTAATAAATTATGTTGGAGAAATAGTGGAATGGGGCACACCATGCGAAGCAACCACCACATTTCCCACTTTAGCCTTAGCATAAAAGATAATCTATGGAGGTGTGACAAAAACGATCTTAACGTTTTTCTATTTATCCCCATATTTATTTATTACTGTGTTCTCAAAAGATAAACAATATAAAATTATTGTTGCCACATATTTGAACTCTCGTCGCATTTGACAGGTATGAAGCAGAGTTGGTGAAATTGATTGTCCAAAAGTGTTGAGCAAACTAAAGAAAAGGTTTGAGCTAGATATTTCTAAGAATTTGGTAGGAATTGATAGTCATGTGAAGGAGGTTATGGAATTTATGGATAATAAATCTCATGCCACCCTATTTGTTGGCATCCATGGAATGGGAGGCATTGGTAAGACTACTCTTGCTAAAGCCATCTACAACAAGCTCTCCAATCAATTTGAGCATCGTAGCTTCATTGCTAATATAAGGGAATTGTGCAAGTGTGGTATTCATTACTTACAAAATCAGTTACTCAAGGATCTATTGAATGGAGTAAATGAAGTCTATAATGAGCATGAAGGGACTTGGTTCATCTCCTCCAAGTTTAAAGGTAAAAGGGTCCTCCTTCTTCTTGATGATGTGGATAATGTCGCTCAATTGAATTGTGTGGCTGGTAATCGTGATTGGTTTTCTTCGGGAAGTAGGATCATCATTACCACTAGAAACAAGAGGATTCTTGAAGAAGCTAGGGTGGACTATGACTATGACCATAAGGAAATGGATAACAATCAATCGTTAGTACTGTTTAGCAAACATGCATTTCGAATGGACTCTCCTCCAAGGGAATTTGAGGACCTCACTCAAGAAGTTGTCTCCATCGCTAGAGGGCTTCCCTTATCCCTTGAGGTTTTTGGTTCGTTATTGTGTGGAAAAGGGTTAAAACAATGGAATGATACGATAAAGAAGTTAAAAAAAGTCCCTCATATGGATGTCCAAGAAAAGTTAAAAATAAGTTATGAAGCATTAGACTATGAGCAAAAACAAATATTTTTGGATATTGCTTGCTTTTTCATTGGCGCCGACAAGAGAATCGCATCTTACATGTGGGATGCCTGTGACTTTTTCCGGGGAAGGAATTGAAGTATTGAGATTTCTGTCATTAATAAAAGTTGGAGATAATCATGAGCTCAGGATGCATGACCAATTGAGAGATCTTGGTAGGGAAATAGTTCGTAATGAAAACCACCAGCAGCCTCAGTACCGTAGCAGGTTATGGGACTCCATGGAAGCTCTGAAAGTGCTAAAGAATAATAAGGTAACAATATCTTTTCTTCACTCAGTCCATGTTCTACTATTAGAGTATTATTGGTCCTTTACTCAGTTCTTGCCCTAGTGAGCAGAGAACCTGCTACTATTATTTTGCCCTCGAATTTTTCGTTGAAGAGATTAGAAAGTAGAGGTTGCTCTCTCTTAGTAAGGATTGCAGTGTTATTTGAGATTTTTCTTAAAGTGTATATTATGAAATTATCTCCAAGAATGAGATTTTTAAAATTTTTAGGTACTTGACAAGTTGATAGGGGTATTCTCTATCGGAAAGATCTTGAATTTCTATAATATCTTCATTTATGTCTTGGACACACACAGGGTAAATAACTTGACTGTGCTACTTTAAACAATAAGTACCCAGGATATATAAGTCGTAGAATTATAATCTCTAGATGTTAAAACTAATATAATAGGACTAACGATGCCCACATTTCTCATGAAGTTTTAGTCATTATTGCATAATGGCTCATTTTATGGGAGATTACGTCAGAAATTCCATTTACCAATATTTACAGGATAAGGACTGATTTAAAACTTACCGAATAAGATAGGAACATAAATTCCTTATGGATATAATACACATGAGTGTGTGTCTATATAAATATATACCATCATGCAATGACCATTAAATCGCACGTCATCCTACATAGCTTATTGTAAGAACATGCCCAATGAACCACATTAATCATCACCACAAATGACTTCTTATTTTTTTAACAAAAAAGCCAGAAATTTTGTAAGAAAGATTATAAACGAAGTTTATTAACAAGATTATAAAAATAAAATACGTCATCTTTTTTTGGTGGGGCTGACATCACTCATTGTATACATTAGCACAGTGAGCAATGTAGGGTACTTACGGCAATTTAACGATGATAATGAAATTTGTAACTGGTGTTAGCTTTATTCTACGGTTTTTTTTTTTTTTTTTTTTATATATTTGGGCTCTTTTTATTACTGTTTGAAAGGTTATGTTATTTTTATCCTAGATGTTGAAGGTTAGGCTTTGTAGACGTCTTAAACGTTTTGTTACTTTTGTCGCCAGTACAAAAGGGCTTATTTTCGGGATTTGGCAAAACTCAAGTTATTTATTTTTAAGGTGAAAAGTCGCACACCGCACGAAGATATCTTGAAGATTAATAGGGTATCTTGATTTTTGAGAGGAAGTTTATGGGGAAAGTAACTAATGTAAGTAGATTACTTCTGTTGAAGATTTCTTCCTTTTTGCTTTTATAGTTACTCTTCTCTTGGATTCCCTTTTGGTGTTGAGATCTAATTCCTTCCCAAATTATTATGTCGTTCACCTATGAGTATCCATGAAATTTTGTACAACATTGTGAAGTACAATAACAAAATTTCTGGTTTGAAAAAACTGACGTGGAAATCCTTAAACTTTCTGTATTACTTATTGACTTCTTATGCATAAGTGTTTTTTTTTTTTTTTTTTTTTGGTGAAAGCGTGCCACACATTTGGTTCTCAGGAATAACTATTTTATTTACAATCTATTCTGAGGAAGCCATTATTCCTCATTTTGTTCAAAGATAGATTAGAAATTACTATTCTCTCACAATCAGGAATAGGAAGGCTTGTAGCCAAGAATAGCTTCAATTTTCACATTTCAAATATGCTTTGCACTTTCAACAATTAATTTTTAATATGCATTAAAGTTATAAGGGTCTGTTTATTATATTTATTGTACTTTGAGTAACTCAGTTTATTTATGATTATGATTATATCAATTGTAATCTATAGTTGAACTATTTAAGATAAAATTAACAAGTTGTATGGAATATTAATATAACTAATAGCTTATTTATAATGATGAATATATCAAGTTGCAATCTATAGTTAAACTAATTTTTTTGATAAAATAATAAGCTGTAGAGAATATTAACACAACTAATATTTTGTCTTAGTTATTTATAATTAGAAAATAATTAATTAACAATATTTCAACTTTATATTAGTAAAATAATAAGTACGTAATATATTAATATAACTACTATCACAATATTCAGCTTATTGTAATTAGTTATTACTCTAATGAAAAATTAGAGTATATGTTATTTTTATGTTAATCACGTAAGTAGCACAGTCAAGTAATATACACAATATTAATATGAAATTTACAAAGAGAAAAAAATGTATTTCTATTATAATTGATTAAATCAACTTTTGATTTTGCACATTGTAATTTGATTAAATTCCCTGCATTGCACGCTTGTCTTAACTACTATGGTAATGAAGCGACGGTACCGGAAAGTAGAAGATTACGTTTCGCTCTTCACCCATGGAACTGTCATAAAATAAGCCCTGTCTTTTGCACATGGGACCAAAATAACATTACCTTTCAAACTCATCTTTTCACTCTTGGGACAAAAATGACATCCGCCATCAATTCTTCCTATTCTCACTTTGAATCGCCCGGCGTCATCCCACATAGCTCCTTGTGCGAACATGCCCGATGAACCACGGTAATCATGACCACATATGACTTCTTTCCTTAAAAGAGCCAGAAATTTTGTAAGAAAGATTATAAACAAAGTTTATTAACAAGATTATAAAAATAAAAATAAAAATAGAAAACACGCCATCTATTTTGGTGTGGGTTGGCATAAGGAACAATGTAGGGTACCCATGGCAATTTAAAGATGATAATGGATTAAATTTGTGGCAGGTGTCGACTTTGTTCTACCGTAAATACTTGAGCTATTTTTATGACATTTGGAATGTTATGTTATTTTCGTCTTGATGTTGAAGGTTGGGCTTCATAGATGTCTGAAAAGTTTGTTACTTTTGTCCCAAGTACAAAAGGTTGGGCTTATTTTTGGGATTTGGCCAAACTCTAGCTATTGATTTTTGAAAGTTAATTATTTTCTAATTAAGAAAATAAAATTAGTTATATTAATATTCTCCACAAATTATAATTTTATCATAAATTTTAGTTGAACTATAGATTACAATTTGATATGTCCATAATTATAAATAACTTATTAGTTATATTGATAGTCTCTACAAATTACTTATTAGTTGTATTGATAATCTCTACAAATTATTATTTTATCATAAATATTAGTTTAACTATATCTTTGATGTACTCTAAAAGATCAACTATTGAAAGTACAAAGCATTTTTGAAATGTGAAAATTGAAGCTTGTTCTTGGCTACATTAATAGCTTTTCCTTCCTCCTCTCCCCTCCTCCCCCTTCCTGATTGAGAGAATAGTAATTTCTAATCTATTTGTGAACAAAATGAAGGAATGATTGCTTCATCATAATAGATTGGAAATTGAATAGTTATTCCTGAGAAGCGAATGTGTAGCAAGCTTTCACAAGAAAAAAATTCACTTACGCCTAGGAAGTCAATGAGTAAAATAGAAAGTTCATGGATTTCCACGTCAGCTTCTCCGCATTAGAAAATTTTGTTACTCTACTTCACTATGTTGTACAAGATTTCATCGGTACTCATAGGTGAACGACATAATTTTTGGGGAAGGAATTAGATCTCAACACCTAAAAGAAATCCAAGAGAAGAGTAACTACCCAAAAAAAAAAAAAAAAAAGAGGAAGAAATCTTCAACAGATGTAACTACTCAGATTAGTCATTTCCCAATAAACTTCCTTCTCCAAATAAAAAAAGTATATTAATATAACTACTATCACAATAGTCAGTTTCTTGTAATTAGTTATTACTCCAATGAAAGTTAAGAAAAACTGTTAATTATTTATTAATCACGTAAGTAGCACAGTAAAGTAATTTACATGACATTAATATTAAATTTACTGAGAGAGAAAAAGTGTATTTCTTTTGAAATTCACCAAGTCAAATTTTGCTTTTGCACTTTGTAATTTGATTAAATTCCGTGTATTGCACGCGTCTTAACTAGTATTGATAATGAAGCTACAGTACCAGAAAGAAGAAGATAACACTATACGAGTCATTATGTCAAAATTATTTTAAAGATCCATGCGCATGGCCAAATTTCAAAATGGAAGTTGACATCCTTCACTTTGTTAGCCTTTATAAATATTGTTTATTGGTGTAAAAGAAAAATCATATCTTCACATTGCTGTTCTCTTGAACACATTAATGCATGTCAATAGCAATATGAACAAATGATATCTAATTACTTTAGTTGGATTTAGTAGTAATGAATGTTGATTCTCGCGTATAGGGAACGGACAAGACTGAGGGCATTGATCTAAGCGGAGGCAGCTCGGAGGGCTTTGATCTAAGCGGAGGCAGCTCAGAGGGCTTCAACAAAATAGCCAAGCAAGACGGCAACAACTACACAGCAGAACAATTCAAAAAATTGACGAGGCTAAGATTCCTTTACATGAAAGGGGCACATCTTAGTGGGAGATTTTGAGGACTCAATGGAGGAGTTAAGATGGCTTAGATGGCCATATTGTCCCATGAATTTTGAAATAAACAATTTTTTCGTAAAGGAATTTGGTGTTCTCAAATTGCCACATAGTGAGATAAATGAGAAATGGGGAGGATGGAGTTTTTTCAAAGTAAGAACTAAATAAACTCTTTTTTTTTCCTCCTTCTATGCTTTGTTTCGAATAATGACTACTCTAGACTCACCAATTGACAATATTTATTATTATTTTTTTACCAGATGGCAAACGAGCTCAAATATCTTGACCTTTCATATTGTGTATCCTTGAAAGATACGGACTTCCTCTCGGCTTTTAAGACGTTAGAGGTTCTCATCCTCAATTGGTGTCGGAGATTGAAGCAAATCGACGCTTCAATTGGAGACATGGAGACCCTCCTTCGCTTGGAGCTATGTGGGTGTAGGAGCCTCACGAAGCTTCCAGCAAGAATAGGTAAATTAAAAGCACTACAGCAACTCGATCTACAAGGTACTCGATCCCTTTCTGCATTACCAGATAGCATAAGGTCTTTGAAGAATCTAGAGATTCTAGAGATTTCTGATAGTGGTATAGAAGAATTGCCCAACGGTATTGAGAGTTTGACAAATCTCCAAGAGTTACGTGCCTTTAATTGCAGCAATCTGAAAGGGGAAATGGCAGAAAGCATGTGTAATCTTTCTTCTCTACAGCGCCTTGATTTTCTTGGCTGCGACAAGCTCCAGTCGCTGCCACACCTTCCTTCTGGCTTAACATATTTGGGTGTCACCTGTCAAAGTCACAATTTGCCTTCGCTTTCCCACTTAGCCCATCTCAAGGAACTACGAGTTTCAAATTGCGGATTTCTCGAGTGCATCCAGTGCTTCCATCAATGCTATTAAGGAATTCAGAATGCTCCCAACCAACGGACGTTGAAGAATTGGAATCACTGCAATCCCTAAATATGCTCTTCAAGTTGGAATTCTTGCAAGTCGGGGCTGTGGATTTATCAAAATACTGGACGTTTCACAGTTCGTCCATCTAAGGACATTATCCATCCAAGAGTGCGAGAATCTACTTGAAGTTCAAGGTCTTGACAAATCAAAATATTTGGAAAGCTTGACCGTCGAAGCTGCGATTCAATCAAACGGTTGGACCTTCCAAAGTTGAATGGTCTAAAGAAATTGGATGTGAGTTACTGCAAGAAATTAGCCGAAATTCAAGGCCTTGATAGGTTGGAGTATTTGGAAAGTCTAGATATCGAAGGGTGCATTTCAATTGAAAGGATAGACCCTCCAAAATCCAAGAGGTTAAAGGAATTAAAAGCTGGAGGCGACAAAAAGTTAGCCGAAATTGAAGGCCTCGATAAAGTGGAGTATTTGGAAAGGCTAGATATTGAAGGGTGGGCTTCAATTAGAAGGCTAGATCTTCGAAAATTTAGGAGGTTGAAGGAATTAAAAACTGGAGGCTGCAAAAACTTAGTCGAAATTCAAGGCCTCGATAGGTTAGAGTTTTTAGAAAGTCTAGATATCTCCGAGTGCACTTCAATTGGAAGGTTGCTCCTTCCAAAATCCAAGAGTCTAAAGGAATTAGAAGCTGAATGTTGCAAAAACTTAGCCGAAATTCAAGGCTTTGATAGGTCGGACTTTTGGAAAGGCTACATATCGAAAGGTGCACTTCAATGGAAAAGCTAGACCTTAAAAAATCTGGAAGGCTGAAGGATTTAAAAGCTGGAGGCTGCAAGAAACTAGCCAAAATTCAAGGCCTCGATAGGTTGGATTGTTTGGAAAGACTGGATATCTCTAACTGCACTTCAATTGGAAGGCTAGACCTTCCAAACTTTGGGAGTCTAAAGATATTATATGCTAAATCGTGCAAGAAATTAGCAGAAATTCAAGGCCTCGAGAGTTTGGAGTTCTTAGAAAGACTAGATATCTCTGGGTGTACTTCAATCAAAAGGCTGCTCCTTCCAGAATTCAAGAGTCTGAAGATGTTAGAAGTTAAAGAATGCAAAAAGTTGGTCGAAATTCAAAGTCTCAATAAGTTGGAGTTTTTGAGAGAACTAAATACCATTGGATGCAAGTCACTAAGAAAAATTTCAAAATTATCTGGAAATGAGATTTATCAATATTATGAGATTGAAAATAACAAAACAATAGAATTTGGATTAGACTATATGGACGACTCGGATGAGTCAATATAATGGCAATGATCCCTTTTTCTAACGAATGTACATAAAGCAGGTAAGTTATATTTGCTCTTTTGAGATCTACAATCCACTTTTCGTTTGTATTTCTTATTTGCAATATCTATCAAGATTTATGATCTTGATTATTTCCTGGTTGACAGGGTCATCATTGTTTTCTTACTTGAATTCAACGAATCCGGGGGAGATGACCATGGAAGTTAATGTGGGCTTTGGCAAAATGGTTCTGCTTATCATGCCAGTAACGAAAATAGATGAAAAGGCTTTCTAAGCGCATCATTTGTTGTTACTCCTCGGGTCAGATCCTTCATCCTATGCAAAAAAAGAAGAAGAAAGATTCTCGACATTTGATTGATTCTGGAATGCTGGAAGTAGTGAATAAAAACTGAGGTATACAAGTATTTGATAGCATGCCAAAGGTCACTTTGTAGGTCAAGAAATGCAAAATGAAGGACCCTATATGGCGGTCCTTCTAATGTGAGGTTTTAGTTTGCTCTACATTCATCATGTAGCTCATGACCGTATGTTTCTAAGTTGCTTAAGAGTGAATTTACAGTGCAAAAGGATCATGTTTACAAGGCGTCCCTTAGTATGCATATGCTACTGACTTGGGATAAAATTTGCCCAACCATTGAGTTCCACACATTTGGTCTCATGAACTGTCTACATTAGCTTATTAATCTTACTGGTCTAGATATGCTAAATGCAAGAACAAGCTCTTCTCCTAGTGGGGTGGCCGTGAGTGAATTAGCAAACAGGGTAGAAGCAAAAGCATGGTGAATCATTTGGACCAATCGAGAAAATTGCAATGCGAATTTTTCTAACTATGGATCCATGTTTATTTGGTTTAGGATATACCTACTCTAAGGCTCCCAAAGAATGCATGATGTTTGTAGAGTTGGTAAAGCCATATGTCATATACTTGACCTGTTGAGCCAGCAAGACATAAACAAGAATGTCTTTTGACATAATCGGTTATACTATGAATTAATTCCTTATATTGTGCATTAGCTCTTGTTTTAGTTCATTTACTTGCTGAAAAGAAAACCACAAGAAGCATTTCCATAAGTTTCCTAAGGAAGCTTTTTGGTATCCTCAATGCCAATTGAAAACTGTCTTTTGTTAATTCTAATGCATGAATAACACATAATGATAAGGAAAAGAATCATCCTATGTCCCATAAAAGCAAGCATGAGTTGAATACATTATTCTAATTTGATCAAATCTTATGTGGATGATGATGTTAGAAGCCTCATTAGTTGGATCCAAAGAGTTCAAAAAGTATATCGAGTTTGACAAACAGAGATCCGTAACTTCAAAGTAATGTTAGCAGTTCATTGATGTTAGTTGGTGGATTGATTTCATCTGACACACTGGCAGGATTTGGTTATCATTCCACCGGTGGATGTAAATGCTGAAATGTCCAAGAGAGCTTTCGTAAGGCACTTCTAAAAGGAATCAAAATCGTCGAAGGATCAGGAGCTCGATGTTGCTTGAACTTCTCCAAACTGTGACAACGCATTCTTGGAATGGTAAAGATTGTTTGCATGTTGTCATCCCACATTGCCTTGATCATATTCAACAGCAGCTTTGTTGTGAAATCAAGTCTCTCTCTTCCTCATTTTCTCTCCAACCCGTTCCTCTTCTGCAATTTTCTCAGCATATCTCGGACTCAAGTGGACTTCCCTCACTCTCTCATTCTTCCATTCTTCGTCTATGTTCTCCGATTGCCTCCGTTCCCTAACTAGCCTTGCGCTGTCTTACAGGTTTTTGAGCTCCTTCACATCGCGATTTGTTCCAGCACTGGTGCAGCGTTTTAAGCTGCTTGCAAAACTTTTTAGCTATGAAGACCAACAGAGGACCATAGCGTGTGCTTCCATTTCAACTTTAGTTTGATAAACTTCTGGCTTCTCAGGTTTGGCTCCCAGGGTTCTTTTGCGACCTAATGGGCAGTTGACTCAATTGTTCTAACTCGATTTTGTGAAGTTTGCTCGATTTTCTGATCGGCAGGAATCTAGAGAAGGATTTGATGACAATGGTCACGAAGGACTCGAAGGTGGTGCTTCATTGCTTCAATTGGCAAAGGTTGTGAATAGTTTCTCCTTGCAATTACTGAATTGAGAAAGTTGGTCAGCTTAGTATTCCTTAGATACTGCCAAGTATGGTCACCTTAGTATTGCCTTCATGTACTCTAGCAACTATTTTGGTAGGCCTTCGCTAGGTTGTACTATCCATTTGTGTGCCAGAGAATTCAAATACCATAGTGTAGTGGAACTTGGTCATGCTTTAAAGGTCATATTGATATGCTGTCAAGCCTAGTATTGTTTTCATGCGCTCTAGCAGCTTAATCATGCTTTAATTCAACGTGACCAAATTAGTTGCTAAAGTGATGATATGCAATTATAAATAACTCCTGGTTTGTGGGTTAGTTCTTCATTTCATGTCATCTTGCGACAATATTCATAAATACTTAAGAGCACTTCAACTAGATAAGGTTGACTCAAGTTACAGTGGTTTGCTAGTCATCAACTCGTGGCTTTTATTTGTCACGCCCCGATTCTCGAGCACGCACACATCCTTTTACTTGGTCGATTTTATAATGCGATATCCCAGGACTAAGTATCACCGACCCTTTTTGCTTATTTAGCACATGCAGAAGCAGTTATAAATCCCCAGACAGTAACACAATGGGATAGAAAAGTAAGGCTATATTTTTCATATTGAAATCCACAACCAAACTTTTATACATGGCATAACTCGAAGTCTAATCACAAGACTATTCATAACATTCTAGTCTCACACTATTCACATTTAGACAGGATTCCTAAAAGTGACAGGATTCCATGGTCGTAAAGGTCTACCAGTAGTGGCAAGAATAGCATTGCTGGATACCAGGTTTTTACAATACCAGCATGCATGTATAGGCACTGTTCAAACCACTTTAAATGCTGGAACATTTTTGTGACTTTGTATCCAAACTTCAATATCGCTCTATCAGACCCCCAGCTATTTTCCTTTTTGAAAGTCCAAGTCCAGCTCACTGGAGCCCCTCAGACTGCTGAATCTGTAGCCGCAACTTTACATTACCAGATGGTTTACCGAGTGCGAATCATGCCCTCGACCTCAACTTCAACAATGGGAATGAAGATGCATTGTTCATCTCCATGCAGAATGACCAGGCGTCCTGCATTCATGTCCCTAGACAGATCCCGAAGGATACGTTAGCCAAGCTCCTTCCAGAGACTTGGATCACCAACTACGAAAAGCTACACCAGCATAACAAGCCTTTCCAGTCCACGGACTCAGAGTTTGTAAGGAAGAAAGATGGAACTGTTTCCATCAAATTTGGCAAAGAAAAGGAAGAAAGCCCTTCTATCTTCCAGACCCTCTTCATGATTGAACCATGTGTTCCAGAATCTATCTCTGAACCATACCCAAAAAAGCATGTTCGACACTTTGATGGTGATGGACATCTTGTTCATTACTATAAAGACAATTATGGTCATTGTTTTTGGGATCCTTTTTGCCAATGTTCCCACTGTACAAATTCCCCTGACGAGGTAGATCCTCTGGCAAGATCTCCACCTCAATGGAAAAGGCCAAAGGATAAGGTGTACCAAAGGTACTTGGATGGAGATTCCTCTGTTGATACTCTTGGTGAGTGTGACAAATACCAGTTCATGGTATCTTATGCACCACCTCCACCACCAGAGTCCAGTACTACATTCCAAGTGATACCAGATCCACCAAAATCTCCTCCACCTTCTCCTTCACAGAAAAAGCAAACCCTCTCTCCATTTTACAAGCCAATCCTCAAATGGGCTAAGAAACATTCTTACCCGCTTGAAGTCCCAGTAGAAGCTCCACCCACTTCTTCTATTGCCATGTTTCAAGACACCGACTTTCCTCCTTTTGTTAAGGAAAGTTCTAAACTCTCGTTCCCCGCTATAGAAGAGTTTATTGATCCACATGGCGGTACCGCCATGTTCCCAAAATACCTACCCCCACGGATGTAGACGAACATGGAAGACGAAGAAAATCCTGGCTTTGAAGCCGTTCTAAACGGCAATCGAGACTCGTTGGCACAGAACAATGCCTTCAAGGTTATTGATTCTAAGATCGGAAATGTGCAACAAGATCTATGAAGATATGATGAGAGTACCAAGAAGATACTTTCTGAGTTCCAGAAAAGGCTTCATGCCTTGGAATCAGGACAGCATCTTGGGTATCATTATCTTGATAGCCCAAAGCCAGAGATAGAAAAGCTCAAGAAGCAGATCCAACTTCTTGAAGAAGGAAGGTTCGACCTTTCGATCCGTTGGCACCTCCCGTAAGAACTGGGTATGTACCTCCAGCACCACAGGAATCTATTTTTGCCAATATCCCGGAAGATCCCTACGAAGAGAATCGGATATGGCAGAAATACGAAATCGACTCAAAGCCTTGAAGAAGGAAAAAGGGAAAGAGAAAATACCACCTACAGAATCAAGTTCAATTATTATAAGAGAAAAGCCAGACCAGATGATGCTATCAAATCCATTAGAATCCTTTTTGAAGGATTTGGGTACTCAAGAACTTAATCCTATTACCCAACAGCCTGAGCCTGATTCTTTTATCCCAGAAAAACAGATTCTGTTTACTGAACAAACCTCCCCTACTACATCAGACTCAGCATCCTTTTCCTCTCTTTCATCCTTCTCTGATCCTACAGTCGATTCTCCCCCTGTTGTTCGACCAACTTCACAAATATTCATGGCTGACACTCCTCCAGACTACGAAATGGAATCAAACTATTCTGATCCAGAATTTGGACAGACAAGTAATCCCACTAGAAACAATTCCACTAGACATGTCTCTATGGCATCAAAACAATTCTTCTCCATTGACGATATTCCTTATCAAAAATGGCCAGAAAGACTCGAAGAATTTCATCCTTGGTTGAATACACAGGCTATCATCAACCATGATATGAATGATGTCCTTTACAACTTTGTTACTAGGTTCACAGGGAGCCTTAAATTCTGGTGGCAATCACTCTCAGAACAAGACCGGATTTTGTTTCTGATGTCACCCAATTTCAGCCATGCTCTTACTTACTTATATCACGTTTTTGTGGGAACACTCGGAGATCTCATAGAGATAAAAAGAAGAGAATTTTTCGAGAGAAGATGCTGCTCCTATCAGAAGAAGCATCTTGACAAGCATTATCGATTAATGCTTCAGCTTTTTTATCAAATTGGCGCAGATCCAAATCTGAAGCATGTCTTCCTCACATCCATCCCAAAAGAACTATCCCAGATGGTTGAAAGATCTTTCTTTGGAAAGCAAAAGAGGGTATAAAACATTCCCTTGGGAGAAATACAGCAAGAAATCCATCTATGTCTTGAAGAACTATGCTTAAAGCGCCAGATGGTCCGAACATACATCACATATGACAAACGTCTTGAATCGGCTTGTTCTGCGCCGGAAGTTAAAAATCAAATGCTCCGGTGAGACTGTGATGGCACTTGTGGCCAGTATTCTGGAAGAAAAAGCACTACAAGAAGTATTCGATAAAGAAATCCAGACATGGTTCCAAGCACTTCCGGAAAAAGAAGAAATGGCGATACCTACGCAAAAGGAAGGATCGCACGGGCCATAAGAAATCCAGCCGTTGCTACATTTGCAACAAGAAATGACATTTTGCTAAAAATTGTCCTCAAGCGAAAAAGGTCGAATCATCTGATTGAAAATGAAACAGGGATCTCTCTTGAAAATGATGATATTGAATATTTATTCTCTGTGACGAAGAACCAACGGAACAAACTCTTTGTGTCATTCCCTTCTATCAAACTTCCGGTGAAATTGAGACGACGAGTCGAAATCTGAAGATATTTTCACATATCTCCCACATCTTCAGAGCCAAATCGACATATTCTCAAGCCATACTCACTGTCCCCATTTCCCTGTTAAAATCTTGTGACATCCTGAAATTCGACCCCGTTTCGATAAAGTGAAATGGGCATTTCGTCGATGTGTTTACGGTCCTTTTTCTCTGAGCTGATCACTCACGAGTTAACTAACCTATTGGGTGAAGCCGTTAAGGGACGTATCTGCAGTAAAATCCCTAAAAGCTACTCAATTTGTTGGATTGGACTAAAATCACGTCTGATTGATTTTTAACCACGAAATTGAACTCGATTTCGAGAATCGAATTTTAAGCGCGTCATGATTCTTATTTTTAGGATTCTGTCTCATCGTCCGTCAAATTATTGACGAGTCCGAAATTTCAATAAAGAAATTATCGGAGGAAAATTGAAGATCAAAAAGAAAATAAAAAAAGGAAAGAGAAGAAAATTCAATAGGAAAAGTAATGTTATTTACTTTTTCTTTTTCTCTCTCTCCATTCTCTTTTCTTTTCTCTCTTTTCTCTCTCTTCTTTTCTCTCTCTTCTCTCCTCTCCTCCTATCCGTGCGAACACCCCCACCGCCTATTCTCTTTCTCTTTCCCCCTTTTGACTAGTCAAAGCTCTTTCTCTCTCTCTCTCTCTCTCTCTCTTTTTTTTCTTCTTCTTCCTCCCCACGCATCCGAAGAAGTGAACCAGAGGAGGAAGCTCGAGCGAGCCCCACGATCGCAGCTCCCCGCTCGCCGCTCGTCCCTCCGCTGCACCGCCGCACCGCCGCCCGCGCGCGCGCCATCCAGCCACCCGTCCGTGCGCCCCCAAGCCACGCGATCCAGCCACGACCCAGCTCGGTTCCGCCCCGACCAGCCCTCGTCCGGCCACCTTCGGCCACCGCCCAGCTCCGCCCGACCTCCGCGACGTTCCCCTCGCCCTCCGCCGGCCTTGCTCCGCCATCTCAGCCACCGGAGCAGCCTCGTTTGGCCATGAACAGCAGCTAGAAAAATGGGTTTCCAGCACTTGTTCAAGGCCGTTTTGGGCCGTTTCAGCCCGGATCCGCGAGTCGCTTTGGGAACAATCGTTCCTCGCGTCGCTGCCGTCGGATTGATCCGATTTGCGCGCGATTTGGTGAGTAATCTCACTAATCTCGGATTAGTTGACTAATTATGCTTTAAGGTTGGTTTAGTTTTAATTAATTATGTTTAGGTTGTTAGATTAGAATAAATTAGAAATTATCAGTCAATTGTGATGTGATTTAAATAAATTGATTGTGCAATTAGCAAGTAGACGTGGTCTACTATTTATTGAAGCATCTCGGAAATTTTCCGACCCCTAATCGGGCTTCAATTTGGCGATTCGGGCCTAAGTGAGATTTTGGGTATTTAAATATTAATTTTCGGAATTGAATTAAATAATTATTTATTTTCCGAAAATTCAAGGGAGATGGTCCGGCACGGAAAATTATGCTGATGACCGTGGTGAAGTCCATTTATTTAATCGGGCTTTAAATTGAGCTAAATCGAATTTTTAATATTAATTAATTTTTGAAATTAATTAAATAATTATTTATTTTCCGAAAATTCAATTGAGATGGTCCGTGATCGGAAATTTATGCTGATGACCGTGGTGAAGTTCGTTTATTTAATTGGACCTTATTTTGAACTAATCGGAATTTTTAATATTTAATAATTAATTTTCGAAATTTATTAATTATTTATTTATTTTTCGGAAATTAAGTTTGAGAGGGCCAACGACCGAAATCTCGTGCTGATCATCGTGGCGCAATCCGTTTATTTAATTAAGCTTTAAATTGTGCTGAATTGATTTAATTGTGGATAATTACTTTAGAAATGGGATGAATCATCATGAAATGAGCGGGGCTTGATGATAAGATATATCACCTCGGAGAATGCACATGGCTCGGTGACGAAGTATGTCGCCTTGGAGAATGCATGTGGCTCGGTGATTAGGTGTGGCATCTAAAAGGACATGTGGGCTTGGTAATTTGATGCATTACCTCGGAGAATGCACGTGGTCCCAATGAGTACATTTGGCATCTTGAAGAGACACGTGGGCTCGGTGACTTGATGCATCGCCTCGGAGAATGCACGTGGGCTCGCTGATTCAAAATGACATTTTAAAGAGCATGTGGTCGAGTGGGACCGTAAAGCCATTGAATTTTGAAAGTGGTCGAGTGGGACCGTAAAGCCATTGAATTTTGAAAATGGTCGAGTGGGACCGTAAAGCCATTGAATATCGAAAGTGGTCGAGTGGGACCGTAAAGCCATTAAATATCGAAAGTGGTCGAGTGGGACCGTAAAGCCATTGAATTTTGAAAGTGGTCGAGTGGGACCGTAAAGCCATTAAATGTTGAATGTTGTCGAGTGGGACTCTAAATAGCAATAGCTTGAATGACCCGGAAATGGTCGTTGTCATGTAATCGACGAGGTCGATTGATCATTGTTTTTATTTGATGTTGTGAATTGATTGACTGAATGGGAATGACCGTGAGTGGTCTTGTTGGCTTGTAATCGACTAGGTCGATTTGATCGATGCTTCGATCGGTGATATGATTGCTTGAGTGCCTATTGTGAATTTTACTGACTTGCAGGTGGGATCTGATGCTAAGGTACGTCTTCTGACCTATGCGTGTTTAGGCAGCCTTTAGTATAATGGTTTACTAATCGGGCTTAGTGGGGTAGAACTCGCTGAGACGTAGTCTCATGCCAGTTTGGGGAAAAATATTTCAGGACCCCGATGAGGAGCTAAGGAGGAGTCTAAGAAGGAGAACTCGGAGGTGAAACTTAAAGAGAAGGATTTTTGGAAGAAGAAGATAATACCGAGAGAGATTTTGAGTATGACCTGAAGGGATTGAGATTCCATTTTCTTTTGTGAACTCCAATTGATGTGAATAGTTATGAAGTTCTCTAGTTGATGTCATGTACAAAAGTTTGGTTATAAATTTCAATATGAAAAATATGGCCCCGCTTTTCTATCCCATCGTTTTATTGTCAGGGATTTTAATCGCTTCCGCATGTGCTTAATAAATGAATGGGTCGGCGATACATCGTCCCGGGATATCGCATTATAAAATCGACCAAGTGAGACGGATGTGCACGTGCCCGAGGAGCGGGCGTGACATCCGGTTTAAGTGGTATCGAGCGAAGTTCAAGATTGGAGTGATAAGGAGCGTTGACTATGGGATAATTAGTAGGAAAGGCCTTTAAATTCATGCTTGTGCATGTCTGTGTTAGCTGAATGCTAGAATTGTTTGTTGTTTGTGGATCGCTCACCTTCTAGTCCATTGTGGGTTTGGAAGACGGGTTGCAGTGTAAAGATTGAACCATGAGCGAGCAGGAGCTGAGAACTCCTAGTAAGAGGACAATGTCCTCTCGACTCGGGATAATGCACGACAAAGGTCGTACCGAGGTGGTTGTGGTAGAGTGTTGGCTTTGGCCAGCTCGAGTGTAAGAGTACCACCGTAGGTTGGTACTAATGTAGCAGCGTCGAATGATCCTAAGTTCGATAGGATCGTTCTGATGCTAGTATTCCTTGGGAATTTGATGAGCCAGGAGGCTCAGGATCGAGCCGCTGTCAATGTTGCAACCGCCGTTGTCGCTTCACCTGCTGAGATCCAAAGTGGAGATGTGATCCAGGAGCGAATCATTACATTCGAGCCGAGGTATAGATCCCGAGATAAATGAAAATCGGTCAGGGAAAAGATCGAGGTCGAGAGTGGTTTTAGCAGACCGATGGGACAACCAAAAAGAGTGTGTGCTGTCACTTGGCAGGAGATAGAAGACTCACCTGATAAGTGTCAGAATTGTAGAAGGAAGCATGGATGAATCCAGTGTCCGAATATGACTAGAACCTGTTGTGATGATGACCAGCATGGCCATCAAGTGAAGGATTGTCAGTGGGAGTCTAAAGTGGCATAGACATCGCTACTACGGCCAGAACGCCACTAGGATGGCGAAAGGAATGGGAGTAGAATGGACCTTGCACCGATTAGAGAAAGAATGTGTTGGAAGTGATTTTATCAGAGCAGCGCAGCATAGCTTTGTGCCGAATTGGTAGAACTTAAATTGTTGAAGTAAAAGTGAAAGAGAGGGAATCACTAGCAATAATTATGCTTGATTAGTTGCCGAGGTGTGAATTTGATGCCACATGAATAGTGTGGGCTTATGAATCATCTTGTGATAATGAATCATGGTCATGGAGTAATCCAGTTTAGTCCATTAGCATGTGAAAGTGTCGAGGTTATTGGGAGTTGAAAGGAACCTTCTATTTCATCAATCTCGTTGGCTGAAGGCAACTTGTTTGTTAGATAGAGGTTGCCAAGGTTGCTTGGTGATTGTCTTGGGTAAGACAGATTGAAGAACTAGAGATGGAGGACATCTCAGTGGTCTAAGAATTTCTAGATGTGTTGTCACAAGAACTATCAGACTGTCGTCAGAGAAAGAGATAGAAATCGCGATCGAACTAGCACCAGGATAGAGCCACTCTCGAAGGCTTCTTACCAATTGTTGTTGTCTGAATTGGTAGAATTGAAGATGCAGATGTGAAGATTGATGAATGAGGAATTCGTGCATATCATTGCATCACTTTGGGAAACATCAGTTGTGTTTGTGAGAAGAAGAAAGATAGTTTATTGCGAGTGTGCATCGACCATCGTCAACTCAATTAGGTGAAGATCAAGGACAAGTGTTCTTTGCCAAAGATCGATGAATGGTGTGACTAGTTATAAAGAGTATCGATGTTTTAAAGGTCGACTTGAGATTATGAAGTCATCGATTACAAACCGGGAAGGAGGTTGTACGAAAGACAGCTGTTCGTACTTGATATGATCTTTACGAGAGTATTGTAAGATCGTTTGGCCTAGTGAACACTCCAGCTACCGTCATGGATTTGGCAAACCGAGTGTGCAAGGAATATCTAGGTCAATTGTGATCGTGTCGTATAATGATATTCTAGTGTATTTGAAGAATGCTAAAGAGCACAAGAGATGTCTGAGAATGGAGAAGGAATTTCCATGCACCTGGTCAAGACCGAATCAGTTATCAGTGGACCAAGATCAACAGCAGTGTCAGAGATCAGAAGTTTTCTGGGGTTAGCAGGTTATTACAGACGGTATGTGGAAGGGTTCTCATCGATCGCATCGCCTCTGACAAAGCTCTTGAAGAAAGAAGGGAAATTTATATGGTCAGACAAGTGCGAGTGTAGTTTTCAAGAGCTGAAGGAAAAGCTGACTACCGCACCTGTACTAACGATTCCATCTGGCCCTAGAGGATTCGAGATCTATAGTGATGCGTCATTTAGGGGATTGGGTTGCGTGCGATGCAACATGGCGAGTTGTTGCATACACTTCCCTGTAGTCGAGACCTCATAAATTCAATTATCCGACGCATGACTTAGAACTCGCAGTCATCATATTTGCGTTGAAGATTTGGAGGCACTACTTGTGTGGGGAAAAGTTTAAGATCTTCACGGATCATCAGAGTCTCAAGTATCTGTTCTCTCAAAAAGAGTTGAATAGGAGACAGCGCCGATGGATAGAATTGCTAAAGGATTATGACTGTGATATTCTATATCACCCAGGAAAGGCGAACAAGGTTGCCGATGCATTGAGTCGGAAGTCTTCAGTGGCACGAATCTTGGTTAAGGAGTGGAACTTAATCGAGAGAGCTTGAGATTCGGAATTCAAATTTGAGGTATGCCACCTTTCAAGTTTTATGGCCACCCTCAGAATTGAGCCGGATGTCCGAGATCGAATCAAGCAACTTCAACCGACGAGATCCGGACGTACGAAAATTCTTCAAGAGGATACGACAAAAGAAAAGCTGATTTTCAAGTTTCTGATGATGGGGTACTTAGGCTTCGTGGACGTTTGGTTGTACCTGACGATGTAAAGCTTAGAGAAGAAATTTTATCTGAAGCACATCGTAGCAGTTACAACGTTCATCCTGGAAGTACTAAAATGTATCAGAATCGGCGTCAACACTACTGGTGGTCAGGTATGAAGGCGGATATCGCCAAGTGTTTGACTTGTCAGCAAGTAAAAGCATAGCATTGCAAGGCGGGAGGATTTCTGCAACCTCTCGTGATCCCATAATGGAAATGGGAGCATATCACGATGGATTTTGTGACTGGACTACCAAGAAGTCAAAGACGAAATGATTCGATTTGGGTAGTAGTCGATAGGCTGATAAAGTCGACTCACTTCGTTACGCCGAAAGGACCTCGCTTTAGATAGACACGCAGACCTGTATGTGCGTCAAGTGGTTCGAATGCATGGAGTGCCGGTTACGATAACATCCGATAGAGACCCGAGATTTACTGCTGCTTTTTGGAAGAGCTTGCAGAGTGCTTTAGGTACAAAGTTTCAGTATAATACGGCGTATCATCCTCAGACGGATGGCCAGTCTGAAAGGACAATTCAGACTCTTGAAGACATGCTGAGAGCATGTGTAATAGACTTGAAAGGAAGTTGGGAGGATCAGCTTCATCTGGTGGAATTTGCCTACAATAACAGTTATCAGCAGAGCATTAAGATGGCTCCATTTGAAGCGTTGTATGGCAGAGCATGCAGAACTTCAGTGAGTTGGGATGAAGTCGGAGAAAGGAAGATAACATGTCCAGAGTTGGTTAAGCAATCGGGAGATGCCATGGCGATCGATCGAGACAGATTGAATACTTTGCGCAAAGCGAAAAAAAGTTATGCGAGATAAGCGTCGAAGGTCTTTGGAATTCCAAGTTGGTGATCACATTTTCTAAAAGTGTCACCAATGAGGGAACTTCGCGCTTTGGTAAGAAAGGCAAGCTGAGTTCGAGGTACGTAGGTTCGTTTGAGATTCTTGAAAGAATCGGAAACCAAGCGTATCGTCTTGTGTTGCCGCCAAGATTGGTGCAAGTGCATGACGTCTTTCACATGTCGATGTTAAGGAAGTACGAGCCTGACTCGACCCACGTGCTCAATTTCGAAGAATTGAACGTGGATGACTTGTGTGTCATACGTGGAAAGCCCGGTTCGGATAGTCGATCGTAAAGAGCAAGTTCTGCGTACCAAAACCATTCCGTTGGTCAAAGTGGTCGACAACACCACGGTACGAAGGAGCGACTTGGGAGATTGAAGAATCGATGAGACAATTGTACCCCTGCCTTTTTGAACAAAGTGTAATGGTTTAAATTTTGAGGACGAAATTTTTATAAGAGGGGAAGAGTTGTGACATCCTGAAATTCGACCCCGTTTCGATAAAGTGAAATGGGCATTTCGTCGACGTGTTTACGGTCCTTTTTCTCTGAGCTGATCACTCACGAGTTAACTAACCTATTGGGTGAAGCCGTTAAGGGACGTATCTGCAGTAAAATCCCTAAAAGCTACTCAATTTGTTGGATTGGACTAAAATCACGTCTGATTGATTTTTAACCACGAAATTGAACTCGATTTCGAGAATCGAATTTTAAGCGCGTCATAATTCTTATTTTTAGGATTCTGTCTCATCGTCCATCAAATTATTGACGAGTCCGAAATTTCAATAAAGAAATTATCGGAGGAAAATTGAAGATCAAAAAAAAAAAAAAAGGAAAGAGAAGAAAATTCAATAGGAAAAGTAATGTTATTTACTTTTTCTTTTTCTCTCTCTCCATTCTCTTTTCTTTTCTCTCTCTTCTTTTCTCTCTCTTCTCTCCTCTCCCCTCATATCCATGCGAACACCCCCACCGCCTATTCTCTTTCTCTTTCCCCCTTTTGACTAGTCAAAGCTCTCTCTCTCTCTCTCTCTCTCTCTCTTTTTTCTTCTTCTTCCTCCCCACGCATCCGAAGAAGCGAACCCGGAGGAGGAAGCTCGAGTCGGAGCCGCACGATCGCAGCTCCTCGCTCGCTGCTCGTCCCGCTGCCACACCGCCGCACTGCCGCCCGCGCGCCGCGCCATCCAGCCACCCGGCCGTGCGCGCCCAAGCCGCGCGATCTAGCCACGACCCGGCTCGGTTCCGCCCCGACCAGCCCCCCGTCCGGCCACCTCCGGCCACCGCCCAGCTTCGCCCGACCTTCGCGACGTTCCCCTCGCCCTCCGCTGGCCTTGCTCCGCCATCTCAGCCACGGGAGTAGCCTCGTTTGGCCATGAACAGCAGCTGGAAAAATGGGTTTCCAGCTGTTCAAGGTCGTTTTGGGCCGTTCCGGGCCCGGATCCGCGCGTCGCTTTGGGAACAATCGTTCCTCGCGTCGCCGCCATCGGATTGATCCGATTTGCACGCGATTTGGTGAGTAATCTCACTAATCTCGGATTAATTGACTAATTATGCTTTAAGGTTGGTTTAGTTTTAATTAATTATGTCTAGGTTGTTAGATTAGAATAAATTAGAAATTATTAGTCAATTGTGATGTGATTTAAATAAATTGATTGTGCAATTAGCAAGTAGACGTGGTCTACTATTCACTTTGGAAGCGTCTCGGAAATTTTCCGACCCCTAATCGGGCTTCAATTTGGCGATTCGGGCCTAAGTGAGATTTTTGGGTATTTAAATATTAATTTTCGGAATTGAATTAAATAATTATTTATTTTCCGAAAATTCAAGGGAGATGGTCCGGAACGGGAAAATTATGCTGATGACCGTGGTGAAGTCCGTTTATTTAATCGGGCTTTAAATTGAGCTAAATCGAATTTTTAATATTAATTAATTTTGAAATTAATTAAATAATTATTTATTTTCCCAAAATTCAACTGGGATGGTCCGTGGTCGGAAATTTATGCTGATGACCGTGGTGAAGTTCGTTTATTTAATTGGACCTTATTTTGAACTAATCGGAATTTTTAATATTTAATAATTAATTTTCGAAATTTATTAATTAATTATTTATTTTTCGGAAATTAAGTTTGAGAGGGCCGACGACCGAAATCTCGTGCTGATCGTCGTGGCGCAATCCGTTTATTTAATTAAGCTTTAAATTGTGCTGAATTGATTTAATTGTGGATAATTACTTTAGAAATAGGATGAATCATCATGAAATGAGCGGGGCTTGATGATAAGATATATCACCTCGGAGATTGCACATGGCTCGGTGACGAAGTATGTCGCCTTGGAGAATGCATGTGGCTCGGTGATTAGGTGTGGCATCTAAAGAACACGTGGGCTTGGTAATTTGATGCATTACCTCGGAGAATGCACGTGGTCCCAATGAGTACATTTGGCATCTTGAAGAGACACGTGGGCTCGGTGACTTGATGCATCGCCTCGGAGAATGCACGTGGGCTCGCTGATTCAAAATGACATTTTAAAGAGCATGTGGTCGAGTGGGACCGTAAAGCCATTGAATTTTGAAAGTGGTCGAGTGGGACCGTAAAGCCATTGAATTTTGAAAATGGTCGAGTGGGACCGTAAAGCCATTGAATATCGAAAGTGGTCGAGTGGGACCGTAAAGCCATTAAATATCGAAAGTGGTCGAGTGGGACCGTAAAGCCATTGAATTTTGAAAGTGGTCGAGTGGGACCGTAAAGCCATTAAATGTTGAATGTTGTCGAGTGGGACTCTAAATAGCAATAGCTTGAATGACCCGGAAATGGTCAGGCTGTCATGTAATCGACGAGGTCGATTGATCATTGTTTTTATTTGATGTTGTGAATTGATTGACTGAATGGGAATGACCGTGAGTGGTCTTGTTGGCTTGTAATCGACTAGGTCGATTTGATCGATGCTTCGATCGGTGATATGATTGCTTGAGTGCCTATTGTGAATTTTTAACTTGCGGGTGGGATCTAATGCTAAGGTACGTCTTCGACCTATGCGTGTTTAGGCAGCCTTTAGTATAATGGTTTACTAATCGGGCTTAGTGGGGTAGAACTCGGCGAGACGTAGTCTCATGCCGGTTGGGGAAAAATATTTCAGGACCCCGATGAGGAGCTAAGGAGGAGTCTAAGAAGGAGAACTCGGAGGTGAAACTTAAAGAGAAGGATTTTGGAAGAAGAAGATAATACCGAGAGAGATTTTGAGTATGACTGAAGGGATTGAGATTCCATTTTCTTTTGTGAACTGCAATTGATGTGAATAGTTATGAAGTTCTCTAGTTGATGTCATGTACAAAAGTTTGGTTATAAATTTCAATATGAAAAATATGGCCTTGCTTTTCTATCCCATCGTTTTATTGTCTGGGGATTTTAACTGCTTCCGCATGTGCTTAATAAATGAAAGAGTCGGCGATACATCATCCTGGGATATCGCATTATAAAATCGACCAAGTGAGACGGATGTGCACGTGCCCGGGAGCGGGCGTGACAAATCTTCACCTGAAAGTTTGCCAAACCCATCAATGTCATTGCTCTCATTGATAATGGAGCAAGTTGTTCGATTTTAGATACTAAAATTCTACCTGAAGAATTCTGGACTCCCTACATCTGATATTTCAATTCTGCTTCAGGAGATACTTTCTCCACGAATGTCAGAACCACTCCGATCCTTTGTCCGGGTTTTTCCTCAATGTTCCATAACCACAAAGATTTTTGGATCAAGCCTTCCCAATAAAAGATTTGATAATTGGGTGGGATATCATGACTCAAATCTCTCAACTCAGAATCATTCCTGGAAAAGGTCTTAGACATAAAGACCAATTCTCTGAATTCGTCAATATTCAGAGACTCTTTTCCATTCAAATGAGTCTATTAGATCCAATCATGCAAAAGTTGCTCGAATCTTGTTCAGAATCCCATTCAGAATTCGCACAAAAATGTTCTCATCCTTTATGGGAAAATCCTAAATTCTTTGTCCGCCTCCCTTTCAAAAAGAACGAAGACATCAACCCAACAAAGGCGAGTCATATGGGAATGAAGCCAGAACACTTGGCTTTAGCCCAAAGGGAATGCTCAGAATTATTACAGCAAGGCCTTATTGAAATCTCTCATTCTCAATGGGCTTGTGAAGCTTTCTACGTCAATAAATGTGCTGAGCAAAATAGAGGAAAAATGAGATTGGTAATCAAGTATCAACCTCTCAACCTCTTTCTCCAAGATGACAAATTCCCTTTACCATCCAGAGATTCTCTCTTTCTTGGCTTAACCAAAGCCCACATTTACTCAAATTCGACCTCAAAGCCGGATTTTGGCAATTGGGTATCCATCCACGAAGATAGATCCAAAACAGGATTACGTATCCCAAACCAGCACTTTCGGTGGAAAGTTCTCCCCTTTGGTTTAAAGGTAGCACCATCCCTTTTCAAAAGGCTATGTGTCGTATTTTCCAACCAATTTTGTCAAGTGCAGCAGTGTATATCGATGACATTCTGCTCTACGCCCGATGAATAGTCATACTGCCAACTCCTTGAGCAATTTGCAGAAATCGTAAAAAAGCATGGCATTATGCTTTCTCAGAGGAAAATGAATATTGCCCAGACAGAAATTGAATTCCTTGGTATGCACCTCAACAAAGGTACATACTATCCAGGGCCACATATTGCTCAAGAATTATTGAAGTTTCCCGAAGATAACTTCACGATAAAACAAGTTCAGCAATTTCTGGGGATAATCAATTATCTCAGAGATTTTGTTCCCAATATTGCAAAGCTCCTGATCCCTTTGCAATCCATGCTGAAAAAGAACTCTCCACCTTGGGAAAAACTCAAACCAAAGCGATCGCCGAGCTTAAGGAGATAATGCAGAATCTCCCATCATTACAAATACCATCAACGGGTAAAAGAATTCTTCAAACGACGCTAGTGATGAGTACTGGGCAGCCGTCCTATTCGAAGAAATTGATGGTAAGAGACTCCTTTGTGCTCACAAAAGTGGAAAGTTTTCTCAGGCTGAAATACATTACCATTCCACTTTCAAAGAAATCTTAGCAGTAAAAAATGGAATCAAAAAGTTTGAATTTCATCTCATCGGCCATCACTTTCTGGTCGAATTAGACATGGCATCTTTTCCTCGATGACCAAGTTTAAACGAAACAGATTCCAAACTCCCAACTGCTGCGATGGGCTGAATGGTTCTCAAAATACTCTTTTGAAACCAAGCATATTCCTGGAAAAAAGAATGTGCTTGCTGATTTTTTGTCAAGACCCAAAGCACCAGCTGAGATCAACATGTACATTAAGAGGCCTGCTTTCCATATGCTCAATCATGGTGTGAAATACAAGATTGAGAAAATCAAAGACTTGCCAAGCTGGAAATTTCCCAAGAAATTATTCGGCAGATCCCGAAAACGACAGTCTTACTGAGAACCTGGAGAACCTCATGTGGCAATCCCACACAGACCTATTCAGATTCAATGGAGGTTCGATTCTTTATCCTTTCGGGTTAAATTTGAATTATCCTTTCATTCACCCTCTTATCTGGAAGGAAGATGATTTCCCTGACCAACTCAAAACGCTGTTATGGTACTTGACCAATAAGTACTTGATAGCCATTGAAATTCCTACCAGAAGATTCATTGCCAACCTCACAAGGATATTCATGCTCGGGAGAAACATCGAAAAAGAAAGTGATAAGAACCTCTTAGATTTTCTTAATTGGTTTTATCATCCTACATGCTGGAAACATGACTTAGAAAATGAACTGAGAACCATGACACCGAATCATGAGGTTCACACCATCCTCTTTTTTCGACGTCCATGGAATTTTTGCAGAAATAATGGTAGTATTTTGGATAAGCCACTTGAAATAGGAACCACATCCTATAAACCCCACTTGAACAGCCAAGAAGCTCGGATTTTCAAATCTTATCCAAGATCTGTTAGATTTTGCGAAAACGAGTACCGAGAACTCCAGCGAATCCTATGCCAAGAAAACAAAACCATTCCTGAAGATATTTGGAATAATGTACCCACTACGTGGGATCATTATGACCTAGCACCAGAAGCTAAGGAAGCACTCAATCAGTACAAACAAGCTGCATCGTCCCAAGAGCATGAAATGACAAGCGAAGACAACACATCCGAGTCTACTCAAAACCCCTAGGCACGTTTTGGAGGCCCTCTGTCCCAGGATCCCTACGAACAGGGACCTTCGTCCTCATTCCAGAACATGGACACATCGTACTATGCACGAGACATCAAATTGGCCCCGACCAAGCATTCTGTTCGTCCTACAAGTGAAGAAACAAATTGGGCGAGAAGAAGAAGCATCCCATTGGGCTCATGTACAAGCATCCTCATCAAGAAGGCTAAATCGAGATCCTCTCACCGGAAGATCTTGAAGCTCTCCGGCGAAGTCGAAGCTCATCTCCTAGAAGACAGCTCGGATGACTCGAGACTCGGTGCGTAGCTATAATGCTCGCGACGGACGACCGACCGAGTCCGTACAATTTCACCGTAGCAAAGTCACGGTTCACTTTTACCGTAGCACTAGGCTAGGAAAGTACTGTTCACGCATCAGTATTCGTTCATAGTGTGCGAATAATTCCCTCCCGGAAATTTTCGAGGCCCCTGTTTGTACCCAGACCCATGAGCTTGGTCCTTGTTTGTTGCCTTGTGACCTCATTTTGCCTATATAAGGCAAGGAGGATGTATTGTGTTGGGCGAGTCCCTTGAAGTAAAGTGTGTGTTCTGTGAAAAACTCTCCATGGCTTTCTAAAATTCCTCTTCTTCTCTAGCCTGGTATGATCCTTCGAGAAATGCAGCTTGGGTAGGTTAGAAACGTTTCCATCATGGCATTTTTGGGTGTCTCTAGGCTCTGAACTAAAGGGCTGAGTGGTTTTCTGCTAAAAGGCTGTCCCTGAAGGGCTTGAACGGGAGTTGTTCGCCCAATGTGAGATGCATACCTGCAGGAAATCTTATCCCGGTTGTGGGACAACATTTCAGGACCCTGATGAGGAGCCTGAAGAGAAAGAAACCGAAGAGGAGTACCTGAAGGAGAACCCTGACGATGATCTGAGTACACGCACGGGTCGAGGACTTACCTTGGCCTCGCATTCCACCTGCATATTAGTACAGTTCAATAGGCACCTAAGCAATTACATCACAGCTCAAAATCTCGATCCATCGACCTAGTCGATTTCATGTCAATTCGACCATTCCCCGGTCGTTTCCCTTATTCGGTCTCAAATCGCACTCACGATTTCACGAGTATAGTCTACCAAACTTCTTGGCAACAAATTACAGTCCCAAAGGACACGACCTATTTTAGGTAGCAAATTACGGTCCAATGGGTGCAACCTTTAATAGGTGGCAGATTACGGCCTTATCAGGCGCGACCTGTATCGGGTGGCAAATTACGGCCTTAATAGGCGCAGCCTTTAATAGGTGGCAATTTACGGCCCAACGAGCGCGACCGATTCCAAATTCGGTGGCAAACTCGGCCCCACTGGCACAGCCATACTCACAACCTTTCACAGTCAAATTCTAATTGAATACTGACACTGATCAATCTTGGGATAAATCTCCACATACTCATCAACTCACTCAATTTTCACACGATATTAATGTATCCAATGGATCTTAGCCAAGAGTATATTCAATTCGCTCTCACAAACTTCTCCACATAATAGCCCATCAAAGCATTATTGATTCTAAACAATCATACTCGGCCATCCGTAATTCAATTACTCAATCTTAATCAATTTAGGAATAATTCCTCACATTGCACAATTAATTCAATTTAGCACAACGTAGAGCTCAAATAAATAAACGGACTGCACCACGACAATCATCATGAAATTTCAGTCATCGGCTATCCTTGCCTAATTTCCGAAAAATAAATAATTAAATAATTAATTTCGAAAATTAATAAATAAATACTAAAAATCCAATTTAGGCTGTAATGCCTAATTGAAGCCCGCTAAGGGTCGGGAAAAATCCCGAGATGCATTCAATAAATAATAGTACGTCTCTACTTGCTAATGACTAAGTCTAACCACCTAACATGCATCATTAAGTCACTAATTTAATTGTTCTAAACTAATCTAACCACCTAATTGCACTTAATTAAATCTAATCAACCCTTAAGCATCATTAGTCTACTAAGCGAGGATTAGTGAGATTACTCACTTGATTAAAAACGGGGGCCGGGACACCGCGACAACGACGCGACGGCGGCCAAATCGGACTTTCGACAACACCGGCGGGCTTGGACCGGGCCTTGAACTTGGCCCAACAAATCTCAGCCCAACTGAGATTTATCTTGAACTGGATTGGGCTTCACTTGACAGAACGGGCCTTGAATGGTTTCGCTAGGCTTGAAATTTAATTGCTGGAATTGGGCTTGCCAAGTGGGCTGTTGGATTTGCACTTTGCTGGCTTCACGGGCTGAAGAAGAAGAAGGCCCAAACCGAGGGCTTTAATGGCCCAACTGCTAGGCTGCTGGACCGAAGACAGAAGCAGCTTCGGTGGTTGATCTGGGGAAGACGCGGCCCTCGGATACGCTTCGTGGAAGACCTTGCGAATGAAGGCAGCTGGCTTCGGTCACGTTGAGGCGTGAGAGAGGGTATCGAAACGTGAAGCGGTGGCAGAGATGATGGTCAACAATCGGCAAGAAGGGGCAGCTTCGTTTGACCAGCAGGGGACGTCGATGCAGTAACGTGGAGGCGTTGGGCTGGCTTCGCTGGTGTCATGCACGAGGCAGCTTCGGCGAGGAAATTCACGAGCGAGAGAGAGAGACAACGCGGACAAAGGAAGCAGCTTGCTGGGTCTTCACTTCGGTGGCCACGAGTTGGAGTCAACACAGCGGCAGCTCCAGACGCGTGGGCGATTCACCCGATGGAGGACGCCGCGGCTTGATTCTGGGGTCAACAAACCAGCATGAAGACAAGACTTGGTGGAGCAACTTCGGTGGAGTAAGTTGACCGGTGGAGAACAAAACGTGATGGAGAATTTTCGGTGGTGGATGGACAGATGTTGATGAAGATGATGATGCTATGCGACTTCGGTGAGTGGGGGCTTCGTGGAGTTGGGCGGCTTGCAGGCAGTCAACACTTGGGGCTTCAAGGAGAGTTAGTTGACTGGTGGGGTTCAAAGTGTGGACGTGTGGCAGAGAGAAAGAATCCTTGGCGACAAATGATGGTGGAGAGGGGCGATGGCAGCGTGGATTCGAAGGAAACAGAACTGAATGAAAGCAAAAGCCAAAAAAGAGAAAATGAAAGAGAAACCGTGGAGGGGAAGTCGGCTAGCGAAGGAGTGAGGGACGAGGAGAAGCATGCGTGAGAAGCCAGGGGAAAGGAGGGGATGAGTCAACAAACTAAGCCATTACATTGAATGCTTGGTCCCACAAGTTTTCAATATAATCCTCTTTGTCCCCCGAAAGCACCCATGCATATCCCTTGGTCCTTTACTTCTTTTTTGGCCAAGTAAATCCACCAAATAATCCTATTTTGAGTCAAGAATATTCAGCCCTCCCATAGCTCCGAATTTTACATTTTTGGTCTTCAATTACTTCGACAAAATCCCAATCCGACGTCCAATTTCAATGAAGAAAAAGCCCGTAGAAATTTCTACAAGTGCCCCTCGTCAAAAAGCTCAGCTTGCAAGTCAAAACTCGCTTAAATTCGGCCCATATAAATTTCTGATGTTCGAATCGATTTTCCTTAAAAATCCCGGAATCTCCGAAAAATCTTCTAAGACTGAGTCAACGTTCCTAAAATAGCTCGTGACACCACAGAACTTTCGATTTCTGAAATCGGGTTCGAATTCACGGTTAATTTCCATTCGACGCGTTTTAGCGTGACCTAGACCGCCGGATAGTCTTCAGAACTTTTTAGTGCAAATGACTCAAAGTGGTCAATTTTCTCCGAGCCACAATAAACCCACTCGACACATTGGCGACTTTCGATTATCGTGAATATCTGAAGAATTCAAATATGGACACAGGGTACCAAAACGATAGAAAATTCAATCTAGTGTCGGCCGACGAGAATTTTCCAATTTAGTGGTGTCACCCACGATTAGCCACACATCTCTGTCGAACCGACCTATATTTGATCTCTAATCAATTTACGTCTGTGCCGTAATGATCTCAGTAGATGAACACGGTCGAGTAGCCGATTCCTGGTCGAGTTCTCAAGTCTATTTGCCTTAAAAATTCTTAATAGTTTCCCCAGATAGTCTAGTTATCTCTAGAATGATCAGTTCTGAGAACAGCCCTATAAGCGCGTCAATGAAATACCCGATTTATTCAATAGAAAACAATACTGAAAATCTGGGATGTCACATTATTGGTCTAGCACAATTTTAATTATCCACATGGTAACTGTTGGTGGCTAATAATACAACCTAGAGGAGAGTGAATAGGTTGTTCTAGAAAAGTTAACGATCTTACGTGGAAATTAGCTAATCGCGGTTGACACTGATTTTTAGCCAACGCATCATTAAAGGTAAAAATCAAGATTAGGGTTTCCGATCCCGACAAAGCCTGTTTCTCAACCAAAAATGTCATTTTTCATTTGTTTCTTTTCTTTGTCATTTTCAAACGATTTCCTATTCATTCTCATTAAAAACCCAAAAGTTAAACAATTGACTTTTTGATCAACTCTTTGACCAAAAGTCAACCCTAGGTAACTATCGCGACCCGATCTTGCCGCCCTCGAAGTTAAAAGAAGAGAAAGGTCAGGTCTAGGGATATTTGATCACGATAATTCTCTCGAGATCGCGAGCTCTCCCAAACTCATACCTCGCGCGACAGCGAGTTTATTTATGCAATCTAGTTGTTTACAACAACCTAAAAATAAACAGGAGTCGCCACTAATCTCATTTTTGGGGGTTCGCTAGAAAACTAAATCGGGGTTGAGAGTGTTTTTTCGATTCCTACGCAACCAAATATCTAGGTTCGGGGACTTGGGTTACGCTAATATTGCTATTAGCGCCCTTTCAATACCTAAATAGTATGTTGTGTCTACCTAACATGTCCATGCATTTCTTTTTACATTTTTGAGATCATCAATTCTAGACTAAGTGATCATGCGTGGTGAATTACTTTCATTCTATTCTAATCCTAAAAAAAGAAAGGAAAACAATCAATAAAATTGAAATTGCAACACATGAAGTAAACAATCAAGAAAAACAATAAATCTATTATGCAATCCTAAAAATATAAAAGAGAAAACAATCGGGAAAGAAAGAGAAACCCACAACTCGTCGGGTTTTATACAATGCATGGAACCCGAGACATATGTCGGAAAACAAATAGTACATGACAATGGTCGGAATGGACATCGACCTCCGCTTTATCCATGTTCAGGATCCTATTCTAAACCTAAACCAAGAAACTAATAACTTGGTACATACAAATGAGAGAAACAAACGTGTATATCAAAACAACAAAAAAAAACAAGACATCTTTTATGTTCAGAAATGGTGACTAAAGTCATGAAGTCCCTAAATCAAATTCTAGGTGATATCCCAAGGTTCAACATTATTATGGGTCACACATAAATCATTCATCTAACGATCACATGCGAAGCGTATAATATGACAAGCATTCAAGCCATATGACCTTGGTTCTCAATTAATCAAACAAATGAGTGAGCTGACGAAGGATTACTTACTAAACATATACATCATTGGACATGTTCATGCAACATGTATATTCATGAAGAACAAAGCAGTTAATATGCAATTCATATGATACCCAAAACTCGTAATTTCAGGAAATCATGTCAAGTCATAAAGAAAGGCTAAACAACCTTGATGCAAAGTATTTTTTCACAAAGGTATCATATGAACTATTAAAATTGTGAACAAATTCAAAGATAGTGTCAAGAAATCAAAATTCCAAAACATCCTGCAAATTTAAGAAGGTCGACAAGAATAGCAAATCATGCTTTCATTTCTACAAATTCCCCACAATGAAGTTCAGCATATCCCAAACAAATCTCATAGAGACACTATCACCATATCAAATGAAGCTCAAATGATGTAGGCCATGCATCCTTTCGAAACTTAAAATGTCCTTTATGAATTTCTATAGCATATTAAAAGCAATTGGACACATGTACTATCTCATTTCAAGACTAACAGCAACTAGCCACAGAAGAGACAGCATTTCCCTAATCAAATCAAGTCCAAAAAATCTAAAAGAATTATATGTTGTAGCCAAGAATATGTCAAGAAAACTTTCTTGATCCATTGACCTCTGAATCCAAGCAAAAATTCAGAAGAAAATCAGAAAACAGCAAACATGTCCAACAATCACAGCAGCTAGTAGATTTTCAAATCAAATTTCCAGCACAGTATACAAATTTTCGAGATGGATTTGAGCTAGCAAATGACTTCCATTTGAGCCCTTTAATATATCAAATCGAAGTTTATCAAATGCATATCGATTGTCCAGAACACGTCAACTCAAGATTTCGAAGTTTATGACCTCAAATTTGCCATAGCAAAAACTAAATCCTGAAAACCTACGAATTTCCAGAGAATGCAAATGACCACAATCGACATATTGATCATCTATTATCCATTGCAGCATCTATAATCCATGATTTCAGCATGCAATCAGAATTGTTACAGAGCATGCGAGACTGCAAATTGTGATTGTTTAATGACAAATTGCCATGAAATTGAAGCCATATCTTCTCACAAGCACGTATGAGTTGACTTGATCAAAATGGCATCAATCCATAACCAAACTAGCCTCAAGTTGGAATCAAATGCACACCCAATCATGGGATATCAAAACAATCAGTTTTCTGCAAAGATAATAAAGTGCTGGATCCAATTGGACATTACAGTTTTCAGCTCTAGCAACATAGATCTCAAGTTGCAAACCAAAATTTTCACGTTTGACAGATGAGTGAACGCTTGAGAATTAAGATAGTAGACGGTCTAGAGAAACTTGTTTAAAAGTGATGCGACAAATGGTAAATAAGCATTTACACTCATCAATCATGTTCAGCAATCAAATTGATTCTGTCGCTCAAACATATTTGGTGAGCAAGCCTTTATATGCATAGTAATTGTTCATCACAGAAAATGACTCATTGCAACAAATAACATGTCGCGCAGGTTGAGTCAGTGAACACAACACTTCCAGTGGAGAAAACTGAAAAACCAATCAAATTTCAAGAGAAGGTGATCGAACTGCCAACACAAGAGGCACTTCCTGAAGAGACAAAGGAGGAGAAAGTTACGGCGGCACTCGAGGAAACAAAGACTACAGAGGCCGAGCCACGCTTTGAAGAAGCTGCTGAAGTTGTCACATGAGAGCTAAGACCAAGCCAAAGTCGGTTGTGGAGGAGACGTAAAGGCGGTGCCGTCGTCGCCGCGTTACTGTCAACGCTGTCACCGCCGCTGCTGTCGATGCGAATCTGAGCCCTGTACCTCGAGCTCCTCGACCAGCCGTCCCAGCGAGTCAGATCCGGTGCGGGAGAGAGCGATCGAGAAGGAGAGACGCCGATCCGACCAGTCAGATCCGTCGAGAGAATCCTCGATCGAGAGAATCACCGATCGAGCTCCGAGAGAGAGAGAGCCAGAATCGAGAGAAAACCCCCTTTGATCGAGCGAACCAACCTCCGATCAAGTTTTAGAGAGCAAGCGTCCGATCTCCGAGCAAGAACCGAATCCCGAGAGCCACAGAGAGAGTGATTGAGAGAAAGAGAGGGATCCGCCGAGTGAGAATCGGTAGAGCAAGAGCGAAACAGAACTCCCCTCGCAATCCCCCGACCGTCGGCCTTCAATCTCCGATCCTCGCTAATGAGAGAAAACCCTAGCCTTCGACTTGAGCTCGACGGAGAGGCGCTGGAGACGGATGCAGAAACTCCCTCCGGTGAACGGCGAGTGAGGCGGAGATTTTCCCCCGAGGAATGACGGATCTCTACCGGATTGTCCGAGGCTAAGGTTTCGAGATCTCGCCATGGAAGCTCCATCGAGCGATTCGTGAGAGAGACGAGAGAATCGAGGGAGAGAGTATGTGAGTGGAGAGAGCTCCGTGGGAGAGAGAATCCTCGTTGTTTTAGAGGGAGAGCGCTTGCCCAAGAGAGCCCCGAAAGATTTCTAGCGAGAGCTCCCGAGAGAGAATCCGCACGCCAAAAAAATGAGCGGGCTGTAAGTGTTTTACCTTTTTTTTCTTTTTGTTTTCTTGTTTTCTTTACATATTTTTTTAATGTTTTCATTCTTTTTCATTCATTTTTTTTTGCTCTTTATTTTTATATTTTTCTTGCATAATGAATGTTTAAAATGTCGACAAAAAATCGGGTGTCAACAGTAACTATTTGGCTTTTTGCTCAAAAAAGATCATAAACTGTCTTAATTTCACCTTAGCCAATAAATTTGAAAAGTTTCAAAGATTTGACGCAAAAATCAACATTTTAGGTAAAGTAAACTAAATAGTTAATTTTCGATCAAATCTTTGACTAAAAAAGTAAAAAATAAAAAAAGCCACAAAACACTTCATTTTAGTGTCAACTTGACTTCAATGTCGAAAACTTTTCCAAAAATCAATTAAGAACCTTGTTTTCCGAAATTTTTGATTTTAGGTTTGAAATTAGCCAAAAATAAAATTACTTTCATTCTAATCATAATTAGGCTTAGTTCATTTTACGACACTTGATCTAGGGACTATTTCTCACTCACTTGTTCATTCAGTTTTGAGAATGGTCGTGTCAAAATGTGAATTGCCACCTTTAAGGTTTGAATCAATTCTTCATGATTTGCAAACAGATGCTTCCTTTGCACTCATTTTCCTTAAGATAAGTTTGAATCCAGGGTTCATTTAAGATATTCACTCAAGAACTTTCCAATTTGAGGAATTCAACCTTCTTGAGTATAGGAAAACCAAGCTAATGAGCTTTAATTAAAGAAATTCAAGTAAACCCATTTGAGACTAATGTTTAATTTTGCAAATCAAGTTCAATTTCATTATTAAACCTCAGTTCATTTTTAGCACAAAAGTTGTGAGATCAATTCAGAGTTAATTTGTATGCGATAGGCTATCCTAAGCATAGGCGATTAGTCAAATAGGTGTCTCGCAATATTAATTGAATTCAATTTCGATTAATTTGCGATTTCGATCGAGAAATTATGTGAAATTGTCCGATTTGGCCTATGAGGTCCAATTATGTGTACCCATGGTGTAAGTCCATTATTTTTCATGATAATCAAGTAATTAGGCCAATAAAGAATCACTGTATCACATCGATATGTTTTAATTGGCCTAATCTCTTTAGAATTGAACTGTTTTTCCTCAAATTGAGTAAGTTTTCCTTTCAATTTGGTCATTGAGGAACTAAATTGCATAAAACCCAAGGACCAGCTAACCAAAACCATCCAAGAACCGTAGGACCAATTCAGTTATATGTATATATATATATATATATATATATATATATATATATATCAGGGAAAACCTCTGAAATTATTTCAATATTGGACCTTGGACATATAATAGTTCCGAATCGAATCTCTTTAGATCAAACCGGCTTGAACAGGTCTGACTGATCTGACCAGCCGCCGATGGAAGAGGCCGGTTCGGCCCTCTGTCAACCGGTTCTTGGAGGCCAATGACCGCCCATCGACTCCTCATCATGTATATTTTGTCATTATGCCCCTCTATTTTTCAAATTAGTAAAAATATCGCAGATCTCGTGAAATTATTAAATTGCCCCTACTTAGGCCCTAATTGCAATTTGAGTTTAAATCCCATTTTTCTCGCATCAATGCCACCCGAACGATCATGTGATATGACTTGATTAGGATTAACCCCTACAGAGCTTAATTAGGTCATTCGATCAAGTTTCGATCATCGGATCGAACTAACAGTTGAGATTTGATGTCAAATCAAGACTATATAAGGTTTTTTTTTCCCTCTAAAACCTTAAAGGGGAGCTCATTATTCATATTTTGTAGATCTACACATCAAACTCTCCCTTTCCTGCTCTTTCCCTTTTGGCCCCCTCCATCGTGGGCGACCGACAATCGCCGGTTCCGGCTCCCATGCCGACGATCCCCTTGGCCGCGCCACCATCTACAACCTGTCTCTCTCTCTTTCTCACCTGGTGCTGATCGCAATCTCCTCCAGCTCCGGTGATCACTAGAGCTTCCTGTCTAGCTGCATCTTCGTCGAAGATTGAAGACCGGTGGTTAAACTAGTCTTCAAGTCAACCGACCCCCTCCTTGCTAATCAACGGCTCCTGGAGGTCCCGACCGCTGTCAATCCCTACTTTGGTGAGTCCCTGAGCTTGCTATGGTCGAGGCCTCGTCACATAGTCATCAAACAAGCTCCAGTGACTCAATTTCCTATTGGCACTTTAAACCAATCGAAACTGGATTGGTTTTGTCCAACTCGTGACCCGGTCCAATTGATGGCGATCTAGACCTCCCAGTGAATCCACAAGGTCCATCCGACAATCTTCGAGGTTTGTGAGGTGATCCGAAGCTTCGATCATCAGAAGTTTGAGTTCAATTCAACAAAACCGCCAAAGGTAACAAATCTAAATGTGAATCTCATGAAGCGAGATTGAACTAGTCGATCATGGCTAGGATTCAAACCTAGGATCATATTTCATGCTTAGATCTGAAGATTTGAAGGTTACATGATGATATGTGATGAGGTTATGTTGATTGAGGATGAGTTTTAGCATGATTGTTCTTGATTTACCTTGTTATGCGAAAATCGTATGTTGAAATGTGACCTTCTGTTAAGGCCGATCTAAGGTCTTAAACCTCATTATTTGGCCTCAAGTTGTTCTAGACATATGATATAAGTTCGACGAGCTTCAATTTGATAGGTTATAGGCCCTGAAAGCAGTTTGTTTGATACCTGAATTACGCTTTTGGAAGTTGGACAATTTGCTATTGTCATGGAATATTTTGGTGTTCTGAGTTTGGATGTACTGTCTATTTTCTAATTTTCTATTTATTTTTGTGTTGAGATGTTAAATATGGTTTTTCATAAAAGTTATACAAAACTATGTTGGTCAAATCATATCGTTTTTTTCTATTTTTTTTTTTCAGAATCTTTGTAGTTGATTCAGTTAGGCAGAACCTTGAAAAATAATCCTTAGGTTAATCTGCCCTATTTTGAGTCTGACCTACGTTTGCTCTAAAATGAGGTCTTAAATGTGTTCAATTAGATTCCCACCCTTCACAAGAGTTGTAATATGCATTACAAGATTTCTAACTAAGTATAATTTACACCAAATGATTGTCGTTTACTAGATAAATCATGCGTGCGAAAACATGTTAATGTTGCTGTACTTTGTGAAGTTGATTGCACGGTCATATTTTGACATTTTCGTGGACGATTGTGTGAATCAAATTAGACTTAGGTATCTTCATGGAAAATAACCATGACATTGCAATCTATATACTGGATTTTTCATAGAATTTTAGCTTGTCATTAAATCATTGAAATCACTCATGTTGTGTGCTATACTTCTTGTCATTGATGTTGATCACGAACCTATGAAAACATATTCATTTGAGCTCCTTAGGGGCCAAATTAGGTCATGTGGTCTTCTAGAAATATCAAGAGCATATTGCAAGTTTCATGTTGATGTATGGTATGCCTTATTTGAAAGTCATTGACCATGTGAAAACCATCATCAAGTTGGCATATCATAACTGAAAATGTCACGTATTTTGTCCTTAATGACAAATCATTTTTCAATACTAATGAATTCATGTGACTCTTTGCACTTCGATTTAGGGTTAAATGTATTAATCAAATTTGTCCATCATATTCAACTCTAGGTCGTGTGTGAATTTCACATTTTTTATGCATTGTTTAGGTGGCTTTACAAGCCAATCATCATACATCATTTTCTATTTTGCTCATGGTTGATTTGCATGCTTTTGTGATTGTCACTATTCGACCATGAATTCAACCCTAATTGAACTTGTCACCCCTTAGAAAATCTTAGGGTACGTCTTAATCTTTTCAATAGCGTCAATTTTGCATTATTTGCATGTCATTTGTCCCATTTTCTATTGTTGTCAAGTTTGCTTAGAAATTGTTTCTAGTGAAATTCTTTAGTTGAGTCAGACCTTTTTTTTTTTTTTTTTTTTTGTATGATTTTCTCATTAAGGATTCGAAGGCCAGGTCCACAACAAAGTTTGTTCATCTTTATTTTCTATATCGTGGTAAAATTTCAAATTTTTTAGATTTCATTTACTAGGACAAACCATTATTGATTTGCCATGATGCCTTGTTGTCCTGTTATATTTCTAATGCGATGCTATGTGTTCTTGAATTTTTATAAATTCCTATGTAGCTCACCTTAGAAAACTCTTTCATGAAATTTGTTCTTCGTGATGTTATTGATGTTTTTTAATTTTCTCGGAGCCGATGATCAATGGGTTCTTTTTCAATTGCTTTGATCTTGTTTGCCATGTTCTATGCTTTCTATTATGATTCTCTGCTGTGATTTTAATTTGGAATTTTTTAGGACAACTTGCATGTTGAACTGAGGTCACTTGTATTCACAAGCTTTGATCCTCATCTTTTGAAATTCATACACAAAAATTCTTTAAAAATAAAAAGACTTCACCATGCTTTTCAGACTTTTGAAAGTTTTGAAATCAATCTAAATTTTCATTTTCCAACTCATTTGAACTTGATTTTTTGTTCAAATGATGCTCATGCACAAAATTTTCAAATTTTCATGTCGTCCTTAATGTTCCAAATTTCCAAATCATGTTTCCGCTTGTCATTGATGTTATCTAAGTTTGGACAATATTTAGGGCGTTTGTGAAGCTCGGTCAATGTACGCAAGATGCATCCGAATTAGCCTTGATGATTAAATGTGTTCCATGGTTATGATATAACTTTGCTATGCCATTAACAATTTTCCTTATAATTTCTCCTTCAATTCCTCTTCAAATGGTTTTTGAGCACCATTGGAACTTTCCTTAGCTCTTTGATGTGTTTACTCCCATTAAATGTGTCACGTCCTGAACGCCGAGCACGCACACATCCCTTGGCGGTCGATCAGAAATTGCGACGTCCCATAACGCATCGTCGACCCTTTCTTTTAATCTTTCAATTATGCATATGAGGAAGCGAATTAAATAAACCCCAGACAACAATCAAACACATGGATAGTAAAAGCAGGACACCAAATGTCACACCCCGAACCTCAAGCACGCGCACATCCCTCTGCAGTCGATAAAATTTTTGCGACTTCCTAGGACGAGTCTCCGACCCTTTCATTTTAAGCACACGCGGAAACGAAACAATAACCCCTGACAACAAACAGCATGGGATAGGAAAGTAGGGCAACATTTCACAAAAGCACACTCTTATAAATGATAGGGTTTAGGTACAAAACGAGTCTGGTCAAAAGCCTACAAAAGACCGGCTCTAAAAAAAGAACTGTCCTATGACAAATTAGTCGAACACATATGCCGATCCTTCGAACTCCACCTTCACAGACTCCGAGACTTTGGTCTTCCACAACCACCATCTAAGGACCTGAAAATGATTATACAATAACCAGTGAGACAATGTCTCAGTAAATCCACTCCCTAAACCCTTATCAAGAAGAAAATATGCCAAAAGGGCTGCCTAAGCACACTCACGAGATAGAGGGCTTACCTTGGCCTCAATTCCTTCTTGCTAGTCAATTCAATAAACAATCATCGAATCACATCATCACATCAATCAAGAATTCAAATCAAATCATCGATCAATCGACTCAGTTGATTACATGTCGACGAGACCATTCTCCGTTCATCTCAATTACTTAATCCCAATGCTGAATTACAACTCAACGAGCACAGCCTACACGGTCATCTCAAATACTCAACCCCAACGCTAAATTACGGCTCAGCGAGCACGGCCTACTAAAACTTTGGCGTGTGCTGAATTACGACTCAGCAGGCACGACTTACAAATTCTTTGGCAAATAATGCTGAATTATGGCTCCGTGGACACAACCTATTCCAAATTCTGTGGTAATGTTGAATTACGGCTGAGTGTGCACAACCGATTCCAAGTTCGTTGGTAATGCTAAATTACGGCTCAGCGAGCACAACCTAGATTAGGTGGTTTTCTTGACCTAACGCACAACAACATGCCCAACAACTCTCAATAGCCAACTTATCGCGACTATAAATCCTCGCACAATTAATTACCTACCTTAACAAATTTTTTGGATAAAAACCCACCATCACCAATCACACTCAAATTACACAATCTAACAATCAATTGCATAAACTAATTACGCCACGACAATCGAGTACGAAATTCCGGTCACTGCTGTTTCGGTCTAATTTTCGAAAAATATTAAATAATTAAATAAATTACAAAATAATTAAATACATTGCAATTAAATAAAGAAATAAATTGCGGTTAATTAAACTAAACTATTAAATTAACCTAACTATGCAGGCATTGGATCAATGTCAACCTTAGCCTTCTTCAAATAGCCAAAACACCAAAACTCCATTTTAAAACTAAACTTGGCACCCATTTTTTTTTTTTTGTTCAAACTCTCTGAAATAAATTTGTACGGGGTCCCGTATTTGAAATTAACCCGCCAAAATTTGCACGCACCTCATACAAAACCTCCTCGTTTTATTGAGCACATAAAACTTGGCATTCAAACCCGACACCTCATTTTTATTCTATTTAATAGTCCAAGAGGTCACCTTTTGCAATAATACTAAACAACCAACATAGAGAAATGCCTCTCATGACCTCACACACAAGTTCTCAGCATGCCACAAGTCCACCACATCACTAAATATACCTTATTTAGTAAGCCCCACATTAAGAACAACCACAACCATAACCGGTCCAAATCGGTAGAAACTGGACCACTTGCATGTTTCCATATTTAAATACAGAAACCTAATTAAACGAGTTTGGAAATTTTCCAAATTTGAATATGTTGTAAGGGACACATAAAAAAACATTTTTTATGGAGACAACTTAACCCAAATCCTTCTAGATTTTGCCCAGTAAATCACTCAATCCAACACCAAAACTAGGTCAATTTCCAGAAAATATGTCTTCCGGAATCAGTTTCGTTTGAGGTCCAAAACATGTTCGTTTGATCTAAAATTTGACCATCTTAAACTAGAAGATATAACAAAAAACTTTTGTGAAAGAAAAAAAAACCCATTTTGAAATTCGAATCCTAAGAGTTGATAAAAACCCCTAGAATCCTAAAAGGTCACAAATTCCAGCACAGTCCGAGTTTCTGTTTGGAAATGACGGAGTTGATATCTCTTTCTTTTAAATCCCTAAAAATCTTGAGAAAAGTATATGTTGTACATGAGGATGTCTAAATCATTTCTTCAAAAGACATCAATCTCAAATTCACAACCCATTTCAATCTAAAAAAATGGCAAATGGCAAGGGTCTAGAAATCCAAATTGTAGAAAGTCCACTGAATTGGACTAATCCATCATCAATTGTGTTAATCTCCTAATTAAATTAACACTAATCCATTTTAAGGCTAATCTAACCATGTTAAATTATCAATAATCCATATTTAAGCTAATATAAACAACACTTAAGCATAATTAACCTCCTAAGGAAGGTTTAGTGAGCAAACTCACTGGTTTAGCAGTCCGGTGAGTCCACGGCGACGGCAACACGATGGTGAGCAAAAGACAAGCCCACGGTGACACCAAGCGAGGTCCGAAGGGGTCCTAAAACGGGCCTTGAGGACTCCAAAACCTTTTTGTCTTCAACTTCTGTTCCTGGACCGAACTAGCTGGAACCGACGTTGGAAGGGGCTGAAAAAAAGCCAAGCGAGTGAGGAGAGGCGTCGGCGAGGCTCCGGTGGAGGTTCGGCGGCGTATGGTGGTGGTGGCACAGCTGGACAGTGACCAAAGCTTGTTGGAACGGCGGCGCACAGGTGCTTGACGAGCGGACCAACGCGCGAGGGCGAGCGGATCAGTGGTTGGCTTCGATTGGGTTGCGATAGCATTCCGGTGGGCGTGCAGGCAAGGGGGAGCTTCGGCTAGCTTGATGGCTAACTCCTATGGTTTTCCAAGCTTTCTCTAAGCCTCAACAATGGAGAAAGCAGCTGGTTGAGGGAGAAAGAGGGAGAGATAAGGGGACAAGGGAGCCACCAAACTTTTATCCTCATCTATTGGTCCCCTTGACCATCCTCCACCACCAGCTGCCTTCCATGGACTAAATTCAACCACCAACGCTCCTCTTTGCACTCTTAAAATGGTCCAACAACCATAGGTGGTGGGGCCTACGAATTTTACAAGATTTTCCCTCAAATTGAACACCTATTTGTTCTCACATCAATTCAATTCGGCTCCCACAAATCCTGTTGTCGAGTCCTCGATCAAATTGATATTTTTCCTCACAAATTGATCCCACTTGCATCCCAATTGCATGATAAAAAATGGTCCCCGACAATTTCTGGACAAAAACGACCCTACCTCGACTCTTTCCCAAAAAGTCTAAATTTGCAGAAAAATATTCGAAATGCGATTCGATGTTCCTAAAATGATTTGTGACATGACGAAACTTTCAATTTCTGAAATTAGATTCAAATTCACGCTTTATTTCAATTGGCGCGATTTTAGCGTGACCTGGGCTACTAGGTAACTTTAATAATTTTTAGTGCAATTGACCCGTGGTCAATTTTCTTTGAACCACACTGTACCACTTCGACACATCGGCAACTCTCGAGGGTAATGAAAATCTCAACATTTCAATTACGGGCACAGGGTACCAAAAGCAACAGAAAATCGGTCTAGTGCCGATCCACAAGAATTTTGCAATTAGGTGGAATCACCCACACTTTGATCACACATCTCGGTTGAATCAACCTATTCCCGATCTCGATCGATTTTGACAATGCCGTAATGACCCTTGCAAACTAGCACGGTCAAGCGGTTAATGACTTCCCTAGATAGTCTAGTTATCTCACAGGTGATCGGCTTTGAGAATAGCACTATAAGCGCATCAATGAAAGGTTCGATTTATTCAATTGAAAACATGACTGAAAATCCAGGATGTCACAACTCTTCCCCTCTTATAAAAATTTTGTCCTCGAAATTTAAACATTTACCAATCCTTAAATTAAAAGGTGGGGGTATCGTCGTCTCATCGAGTCTCACTTCCCCCTGTTGCTTCTTCAGTCCCGTGATGTTGTCAGACCACTTTGACCGAGGGGACCATCTTGGTACACAAAATCTATTCTAAATCACAATCTGAACCAAGCTTTCCATGTACGACACTCTATCGTCCACGTCTAATTCTTCAAGATTTAGCATGTGAGTCGGGTTAGACTCATACGTCCTCAACCTTGACACGTGAAAGACGTCATGCATTTGCGCCTACCTCGGCGGCAATGCAAGACGATATGTTAGGATCCTAACTCTTTTCGAATCTCAAAGGGACCTACATACCTTGGTTTCAGTTTTTTTCCCTCCTTGCTGAAACGCAAGGTATCCCTCATGGTGACACCTTCAAAAAGATGTAATCACCAATTTGGATCTGTAAGGGCCTTCAAAGCTCAATGATACAACATTTCGGCGGTTCTAAGCGATCTTTAATCTGTTTCTGATCACAGCAACTGCAATCACTAACTGCTGAACCGACTCTAGGCTTGTGATCTTTCTTTTCCTGACTTCATCTCAACATCCCAGTGCTTTGCACGCTCTACTATACAATGCATCAAAAGGCACATCTGACTATTCTGCTGAAACTAGAACCTCAGGTCTGGATCTGATATAACTATCTGACACACATACACTTACGTATGCTTATTCAATTCAAGATCCTTCCATACGATGATAAAGTGAGTCGATTTCATTAGTCCATCAACCACTACCCAATGGAATCATTACTCTTCTGGCTTCTTTGTGAGTTTGTCACAAAGTCCATCATGATATGCACTCATATCCACTTTAGGGTCTCGAGAGTTTGTAACAATCTTCCCGGCTTACAAGGTTGTGCCTTGTTTCTAATTTGAGCATCTAGCTCAATTCTGAGGGTGGCTATAAGATTTGGAAGGTAGCCTACTTCAAATTTGGAAATTGAATCTCGAGCGTCCACAAGTAAAGTCCATTCTTTAACCAGCATATGCACCACTAAAGACTCTTAACTCAGCGCATCTGGGACTTAATTCGCCTTTCTAGGGTGATACTAAATATGACAATCCTAGTCATTCAAAAGTTCTAATTCACGACGCTGTCTCACATTCAACTCATTCTGAGAGAATAAACACTTAAGACTTTGATGGTCCGTGAAGATCTGGAATCCTTTTTCCACATAAATAATGTCTTCCAATCTTCAAAGCAAAAATTATTGCTACGAGTTCTAAGTCATGCATCGGGTAGTTTAGTTCATAAGGTCTCAACCGATGGGACGTGTTTGGAACAACTTTACCATGTTGCATCAGCACATAACCCAGTTCTCTGAATGACGAATCACTATAGGTCTCGTATTCTTCAGGACTAGATGGAATAGTCGGCACAGGTGCGGTAGTTAGCTTATATTTAAGCTCTTGGAGACTACATTCATATTTGTCTATCCACACAAACTCTTCTTCATTCTTCAGCAGTTGAGTCAAAGGTGGATCTATTGTTGAAAATCTCTCCACGAACCTTCTATAGTATTTAGCTAAACCCAAAAAGCTTTTGATCTTTGACACTAACGTCAATCTCAGCCAATTGATAACTGCTTCAAACTTGGTCAGGTCCATGGAGATTTCTTCACCTAAAATCTTGTGACCTGGGAAAGCAATACGAGTCCACCAAAACTCACACTTGCTGAACTTGGCGTACAATCCATGATCTCGCAGAGTCTAAAGTACTGTCTTCAACTGTCTCTCGTGCTCCTCAACTATGGTATCCATGACATTCGTCCAATAACCTTGTGAACCCTCGTCTAACAAACAGCTTGTCTCAAGTGACAAGATTAAAGGGATCGAGGGTCCTCCTTCATTTCCAATAAATTCGAAATTTTCATCCGTCAATAGATCAAACTGCATCACATTGCGACAACAATTCATTATAACAAAAGCTCCTCAAGCCAAACCTTTTTATATATGGTATCAAAGTTATACATAAGTAGAATATTCAAATACAACTATAGCCAATGATTCTCATTTCTATTATTTCATTACAACAACTGAGGTTTTATAAATTTAACCAAAATTCTGCTATGCCACTCTAATAAAATTGTTCTGAGGACATTGCCCTTCTTGCTCAATGCATAACTCAATTCATCTCTGAGCTGGCAGCCCATTCAATCTAACATACTGTGCATTCTACGACGCAATTCCTCAATTCTGACCCATCTGTGGCATGGCGGTAACTAATGCGATCTCTCCTATCTTCTGGGACAATTCCTAGCTATGTAACCCAATTGGCCACACAAAAAACAAGTACCTAGTCTAGAATGGGATGGGGCGGATTCGTGTCACCTTCCACACGGGTGACACATGTCATTCTGGCTAGACTCTACCTTTCCAATTCCACCCTTCCCGTTGGGTGGAACTTGGAATCCTTCTCTAGTCATGAACCTCTTCCCATGTCAAATTGCATCTCTATTGGAATTAAACCTTGACCTAGATGAGGTGGCTCTCTCATTCGATCTCTCTCGATCATTTGGACTCTCTCATAAAGGTTATTGTAACTTCTCGAGATTCAATGAAATCAATGTACTCCTCAAGTCCGATCTAAATCCATCCATGAACCTTCTCACTCGGTTCGCTGGATTCTCATTTAGTTCAAGAGCATATTGCGATAGTTCGGCGAACTTCGCCTCATATTGGTCGACAGTCATGAGCCTTAGCGAAGACGCTGAAACTCTACCATCTTCATCTCCCTAGTAGTCTTTGAAAAATATTTGCCATTAAAAGCCTCAAGGAAGACATTCCATTTTGGAATGACACCTTATGGGAACACTACCCCTTGGGTGGTTCTCCACCAAGTATTTGCAACTCCCTCCGGTTGGTAGGCATAAGGACTACCTTTTCGGTTTCATTGCACATCAATAGTGCAAAAGCCTTCTCAAGTCTTTAGATCCATAAAGCAGCAGCTTCGAGGTCTCCCCGCCCTATTGAACAACTTCAAGAACTGTTTCACCAGCTTGTGAATTGGTCTTCCAGCGACTATGATTCCTGGCGGACCTTCAACGGGTGCGGCAACGGGTGCAGCGGCGAGTGCGGCAATAGGGCGGCTTCAACGGCAAGCAAACAACAACGGCGGTAGTAGCGGGCCGTAGCAACAACAACTTGGTTTTGGGCTTGTTGCCCTATCAAATCCCTCATAGCTTCAAGCACCTGTATGATCCCATCAATTATGGGATCACCAGGGGTTGCTACCCTAGCACCAACAAGAGGTGGTGCTACTCCTCTCTCGCTAGCCTCAGCTGGCACTTTACCTTGGCCTCCTCAGATACCGACCCTTGTCGGTGTTCTACCTCAAGCAACAAGCCTAACAGATCTCTTACTATGAGTCATTTGCTCCTGATCGCTCATGGCTTAGCTTTCTCGAAACCAGACTTCCAATTCACACCAAATTTAGAAGTCGAGCGATAACAATAAACAATTCTACCAATCAACTATCACAAACATGCATTAGCATAAAATAAAGGTCAATCCTACTAACTATCCCAAGGACCCATTGCACATTATCACTCCAATCTTTAACGACCATGCTCTAATACCACTAAAAGGGGTTGTCACGCCATGAACCTTGAGTATGTGCATATCCCTCTATGGTCGACAAAATTTTTGTGACTTCCCAGGACGAGTCGCCGACCCTTTCATTTTAAGCACATGCAGAAGCAAAACAATAACCCATGACAACAAATAGCATGGGATAGAAAAGTAGGGCAACATTTCACAAAAGCACACTCTTAAACACGACGGGGTTTAGGTACAAAATGAGTCTGGTCAAAAACCCACAAAAGATCAGCTCTAAAAAAGGAATTGTCCTACGACATACTAGTCGGACACACACGCCAATCCTTCGAACTCCACCTTCTCAGACTCCGGGGCTTTGGCCTTCCACGACCACCTTCTAAGGACCTAAAAATGGTTATACAATAATCAATGAGACAATGTCTCAGTAAGTCCACTCCCTAAATCCTTATTAGGAAGAAAATACGCCCAAAGGGCTACCTAAGCACACTCACGAGACGAGGGGCTTACCTCGGCCTCGTTCCTTCCTGCAAATAAAATTCAATAAACAATCATTGAATCACATCATCACAGCATCAAGAATTCAAATCGAATCATCGATCAATCGACTCAATCAATTACATGTCAACGAGACCATTCCCCGGTCATCTCAATTACTCAATCCCAATGCTGTATTACGGCTCAATGAGCATGACCTACACGGTCATCTCAAATACTCAACCCTAACACTGAATTACGGCTCAAATGAGCACAGCCTACTAAAACTTTGGTGGTAGTGCTAAATTACTACTCAACGGGCACGGCTTACAAATTCTTCAGCGGATAATGCTGAATTATAACTCCGCGGGCACAAACGATTCCAAATTTGGTGGTAATGCGGAATTACGGCTTAGTGTGCACAACCGATTCCAAGTTCGGTGGTAATGTTGAATTACAGCTCAGAGAGCACAACCTAGATTAGGTGGTTTTCTTGACCTAACTCACAACAACATGCCCAACAACTCATAATAGCCAACTCATCGCGACTAGAAATCCTCACACGATTAATTACCTACCTTAATAATTTTTGGGATAAAAACCCACCATCACCAATCACACTCAAATTGCACAATCTAACAATCAATTGCATAAACTAATTGCGCCATGACAATCGATGCACAAATTCCGTTCACCAACTGTTTCGGTCTAATTTTCAAAAAATATTAAATAATTAAATAAATTACAAAATAATTAAGTAAATTGCATTTAAATAAAGAAAAAAATTGCGGTTAATTAAACTGAACTATTAAATTAACCAAACTATGTAGGCACCCACGATCAATTAGGTCAACCTTAGCCTTCTTCAAATAGCCAAAGCACCAAAACTCCATTTTTAAACTAAACTTGGCATCTATTTTTTTTTTTTTTTTTGTTCAAACTCTCCGAAATAAATTCGTATGGGGTCCCGTATTTAAAATTAACCTGCTAAACTTTGCACGTACTTCATACAAAAACTTGGTGTCCAAACCTAACACCTCATTTATTTTCTATTTAATAGTTCAAGAAGTCACATTTTGCAATAATACTAAACAACCAACATAAATAAATCCCTCTCATGACCTTACACATAAGTTCTTAGCATGCCACAAGTCCACCACATAACTAAATACACCTTATTTAGTAAGCACAACATTAAGAACAACTACAAAACCATAACCGGCCCTAATCGGTAGAAACCGGGCCATTCGTGTGTCTCCAAGTTTAAATTCAGAAATCTAACCAAATGAATTTGGAAAATTCCCAAATTTGATTATGTTGTACGGGACACATAAACAAACATTTTTTATGTAAACAAATTAACCTAGATTCTTCTAGATTTAGCCTAGTAAATCACTCAATTTAGCACGAAAAAATGGGTCTATTTCTAGAAAATCTGTCTTCTGAAATCGGTTTGGTTCAAGGTCCAAAACATATCCGTTTGATCTGAATTTAAGTATGTTAAACTAGAAGATATAAAAACAATGTTTGTGAAAACAACTATTTTGAAATTCGAACCCTAAGAGTTGATAAAAACCCCTAGAATCCTAAAATATCACAAATTCCAGCACAGTCCGAGTTTCTGTTTGCAAATGACAGAGCTGATATCTCATTCTTTTAAATCCCTAAAAATCTTGAGAAAAATATATGTTGTACCTGAGAATGTCTAAAATATTTCTCCAGCAGATATCAACCTTAAATTCGCAATCTATTTTGATCTACAAAATGGCAAACGACGAGGGTCCAAAATCCAAATTGCAAAAAGTCCATTGAATTGGATAAATCCATCATCAGCTGTGCTAATCTTACTAATTAAATTAACACTAATCCATTTTAAGGCTAATCTAACTATTATAGATTATCACTAATCCATATTTAAGTTAATCTAAACAACTTTTAAGCATAATTAACCTCCTAAGGAAGGTTTAGTTAGCAAACTCACCGGTTTAAGGGTCCGGTGAGTCCACGACGATGGCGAAAGACAATTCCACGGCAACACCAAGTGAGGTTCGAGGTGTCTAAAAACGGGCCTTGAAGACTCCAAAATGTTGCTATCTTTAGCTTATGTTCTTGGACCAAACTAGTTGGAATCAATGTTGCAAGGGGCTGAAAAAGGCCACGAGGGTGAGGAGAGGCGATGGCAGGGCTCCGGTGGAGGTCTGGCGACATACGGTGGTGGTGGCATGGCTGATGACAACTAGAGCTTTCTAGAACGGTGGCGCACAAGCGCTGGATGAGCGAACCAACACGCGAGGGCTAGCGGACAAGCTGTTTTCTTTGGCTAGCTTGCGACAAGTGTTACGGGGTGGGCATGCGGGCAGGGGGAGCTTTGGCTGGCTTGATGGCTGCCCCTCTGGTTTCCAAGCTTTCTCTAAGCCTCAACAATGGAGAAAGCAGCTAGTTGAGAGAGAAAGAGGGAGAGATAAGGGGACAAGGGAGCCAACAAGCTTCTATCCTCATTTATTGGTACCCTTGACCATCCTCCACCACCAGCTGCCTTCCATGGACCAAATTCAGCCACCAACGCTCCTCTTTGCACTCTTAAAATGGTCCAACAGCCATAGGTGCTGGGGGACTACAATTTTACAAGATTTCCCCTCAAATTGGACACTAATTGGTTCTCAAATCAGTTCAATTCAGCTATCACAAATCCCGTTGTCGAGTGTCCGATCAAATTGGTATTTTTCCTCACCAATTGATCCCACTTGCATCTAATTGCGTGATCAAAATGGTCTCGACAAATTCTGGACAAAAATTACTCTACCTCAACTTTTTCCCAAAAAGTCTCAATTTATAGAAAAATCTTGAAATACGAGTTGATGTTCCTAAAATGACTTGTGATATGACGGAACTTTCAATTTTGAAATCATATTCAAATTTGCGGTTTATTTCAATGTGGTGCGATTTTAGCGTGACCTAGACTACCGGGTAACTTTTAGAAATTTTTAGTGGAATTGACCCGTGTTCGATTTTCTTCGAGCCACACTGTACCACTTCGACACATCGGCAACTCTTGGTAGTCGTGAAAATCTTAAGGTTTCAATTCGGCACAAGGTACCCCCGAACAACAGAAAATTGATTTAGTGTCGATCGACGAGAATTTTGCAATTAGGTGGAATTACCCACATTTTGATCACACATCTCAATCGAATCGACCTGTCCTTGATCTTTTATCGATTTTGACAATGCCATAATGACCCTTGCAGACTACGGTCGAGCAGTCGATTTCTGTTTGAATTCTCAAGTCCATTGCATTAAAATCTCTTAATGACTTCTCTAGATAGTTTGGTTATCTCATGAGTGATCGGCTTTGAGAACATCATTATAGGCACGTCGATGAAAAGCCTGATTTATTCAATTGAAAACAGGACTGAAAATCTAGGATGTCACACCAAATTTTCACAAACCACACTTTATAAACAAACCGAGTTAACCCTGCAAGTTTATATACAAAAGGTTTGTCTCGAAAAGAGGTTTTAGGCAACCTACGCCCCGGGTCCCTTCGACTCTGACGCTGGGTTCTCCATGACACCATATGGGATGTCAATGTCCATGGGATGAGCTACCTCCTCATCCTCGGTTTTGACGGTAAGTCCGTCCAAACCCTGCAAAGGACCCTCTCGAGCCCCGTTAAGGTCGTTAATGAACCACACTTTGAAGCGATGAGGCACCAAGTGAAGGAGGCTCTCATCGACCCAAATAGTGGTCACTCCTAACTTACGGGTCCAGGTGGTCTCGAGGTTTGGGAAGAAAGTAGACGCAAAATCCATGTACCACAGCATCCCAGAACAGACATGATGTATCTCCATGCTAAGGACCAGAAAAAGGGTTAACCACGATGGAGTGAGATAAATCTCAGTGAGTCAAAATCCTAAACCCCGATTAGGATGCAAATTCACCTCGAATGCGGTCTTAAACATGCACCATACGAACTTACCTTGCCTCAATGCGTCCCCCGCATGTTAGCTCATCACACATGCTATTATCAATGCAACAAGCATAATTTAATGACCAAACAAATCATTTTCATATTTCAACCCATCACATGGGTATCGATTATAAGGTAAAATCGTTATGACATGTCACATTCCATGCCACACATTTTACCACATAATCAGGTGCAACTATCTGAAACACTTAGGCACGTTCCAGTTATTACCACCCATTGGCCACGGCCACTTAACCGGGCATTGTCCTGCTCCCGTTGAACACGGCAACATCTACACCTAGACAGCATTCCATAAAGGAGCATCAGCACAGCATCTACTACAGCGGCATCTGTGATGTGGAGCATCCGAACTTAATCAAGCATCGCCTCCCGACTCTCTTCGGGTGACCGGATCCGTAGTGACCACACGTGTGACATCCTGAATTTTCAATCCTGTTTTCAATTGAATAAATCAGGCATTTCATCAACACGCCTATAGTGCTATTTTCAGAGTTGATCACTCGTGAGATAACTAGACTATTTGAGGAAGTTATTAAGAGATTTTAATGCAATAGACTTGAGGATTTGACCGGGAATCGGCTACTCGATCATACTCATCTACGAGAGATCATTACCGCACATTTAAAAACCAATTAGAGATTAGAGATGGGTTGGTTTGACCGAGATGCGTGGTTAAACGTGGGCGATTCCACTGAATTGCAAAATTCTCATCGATCGACACTAGAGTAATTTTCTATCGTTTTAGTACCTTGTGTCTATGTTTGAAATCTCGAGATTTTCACGACCACCTAGAGTCGCCAATGTATCAAAGAGGTTCATAGTGGCTCGAAGAAAATCGACTGCGGGTCATTTGCACTAAAAAAATTTTAAAGCTACTCGGTAGCCTATATCACGCTAAAATTGTGCCGGATTGAAATTAATCACGAATTTGAATTTGATTTCAGAAATTGAAAGTTCTGTCATGTCACAAGTCATTTTAGGAATATTGACTCAGTCTCCAAAAATTTTTTTTTGCAAGCGAGACTTTTGGGAAAAAGTCGAAGTAGGGTCATTTTTGTCTAGAAAATTCAGAGGATCGTTTTTTTATCGCAAAATCGGGATGTAAGTAGAATCTATTGATGGGGAAAAATACCAATTTGATCGAGGTTTGACAATTGAATTTTTAGAGGCCAAATTGAATTGATTCAAGAAGGATTGAAGTCCACTTTAAGCCAACTCCTTTGCAAATTCGTATGCCCCCTTAGACCTAACATTTGGACTACTTCAAGCTTCTAGAAGGGGTATTTTGGCCTAAAAAACTTGTGTGGACACCAGCTAGTGGTGGGGACCAATTGGGAGACCAAAGAGATGAGGAGAGACTGATCAAGGGGACCAAACCGATCCCACCAGCTAAATCAATTCCCCTCTCCTCTTAAAGCTGTCGAAGACCCTTCTCCCCCTTTTGCAGCCGCTTGAACTTCCTAGCAAACCAGAATCGTCGAAACCGCAAGCCCTCGCCGTCACACGCCCATTTGAAGCCGGAACCATCACCGAGTTGCCATCGCTGCTCTGTCGCACATTCGCCCGCCTGCCACACAACCGTTTCCGCCATGTGCCCCGGGAAGTCCCATGAACCGTTCGCAATAGCCTCGTCGTCGCTACAGTCACCGAACCGCCCACCTGCTACCGTGAAGCCCTATTTGCAGCCCTACCACCTCGCCGGACCGCTTCCCGGCTCGATCGCCAACCGGTCTAGCCCCTTTCGGCTCATATCAACCGAATTTAGTGGGTCTCAAGTTGCATTCAACCTGTTTTGGCTCACTTCCCGACCACCGAAAGTCGGTCCCGCTTTGGAGTTTCTCGCCCCTCGCTGTGTTCCCGTCAGTTTGATCTGAGCGGATCGTCGAACAAGTGAATTTAACTCACTAATCCTTGCTTAGTAAGTTAATGACGTTTAAGGGTTGTTTAGTTTAGACTAAGTATGGATTATGTTGATAGTTAGACTATATTAGCCATTTAATTAACCGTTGTTGCATGTTAGGTAGTTAGTTTAGTCCAATTAGGGCCTAGATAAGCTCTAGTATTTATCTAGAGTAGTTCGGAAATTTTTTCGGGCTCATCTCGGCTTTTATGTAGGCTTTATGGACCTAAGTTTGCTTATTTGCAATTGATTAGTATTTATTTATTATTTTCCGTAATTATTTTTATTAATTATTGATTTTTCGGAAATTAGATCGGGATAACCGGTGACCAAAATTTCGTGCTGATTGCAATGGTTTATTCCGTTTATTTAATTGACAGTTATTTTATGCAATTTGGCTATGTTTTGTGAAATTGGGTATTTATCCCAATTTTATTAATTTTAATAATTAATTGAATAATTATCAAGCATGAGTCTACAGCGCCAAAAATATATTTCTAGACTACTAAGACTAGTGGGAAGTTTATTTTGAAATTATTGTATTTTTGCTAAGTCCGACCGTGTACCCACACACTTCTATTTTTATCAGGTGTGATAAAAATGATAAATTGATTTGATGATGAAAGTTATATATTTTAGTATCGGCTCGGGTGAGCTATATGAATTTTATTATCAGCTTCGGGCTGAGCTATATATGATTTTTATTATTAGCTTTGGGCGAGCTATATATGATTTATTATTATCAACTTCTGGAAAGCTATATATGTATCTTATTATTAATTTTGGGCAAGCTATACTATCTATATTGGGCAAGTGGTCTTGATTTGATAGGACATAGATAGTATTGATTGAATTGATCGAGAAGTGGTCAAAATGACATGTAATCGACTGAGTCGATTAATTGATGGTTCGATTTGATTTGATTGAATGGTATGGTTTGTCGGTATTTATTAATTAAATTGACTTGCAGGAAGAAGTGGAGGCCAAGGTAAGTCCTCGACTCGTGATTGTGCTTAGGCAGCCCTTGGGGCATATTTTCTTCTTAATCAGGGCTTAGGGGGTAGAACTCACTGAAATAACGTCTCACCCTATTGTAGGATAACCATTTTCAGGTCCATAGATGGCCGCTCCTCCCGAGCATTTTGGACAACCAAGGAAGATCACGGAACAGAAGTACTACATTCTGATTCATGGGCATCCCGAGGGACTGCAGTATGAACTGGTGAAGACCATAGTCTGGGTTGATGCAGGTTTACCCAAAAAGGTGCCCCATTAATATAGGGCATGGTATCGCCTGTATCGTATTGGGTAGAGAGAGGGCCAAGGGCCCCGTATCAGAATGTGAGATACCTCTATATGTGATGGAGGTTGCTTTTGGTAAGGGTACTGCCGATCCTCCAGGTGGTTCGGTGACAAACCTAGTGGACCCTGCCCTTGAAGAACTAGACTCCCTAGTGTACCTGGGCCTCTAACTGGAGTATGGAGGAGGGAGTAAAGGAGGATGAAGATTAGGAGTATTGAGAAAACCCCCCCTGTTTGTCAGACCTTATGTGTATATATATACATGGCTTGGTTTTTATTGTATATATATGACTAGTTATGTTGTGTGTGTGTGTGTGTGTGTGTGTGTGTGTGTGTGTGTGTGTGTGTGGTTATTATGGTTTAAAATTTATGGTCTGTTTTCCTATCCTATTGTGTTATTGGTTGGGGATTATTATTCGTTTCCACATGTGCATTAAAATGAATGGGTCGGTATTGTTCCTAGGACATCACTATTATATCAACCAAGCAGGGATGGGCACAGACTCGGAGGATCGGGACGTGAAATCCCCATTTAGTGGTATCAAAGTATGGTTGTTAGAGATTTGAGTGATAAGGTGTGATGGTATATGGGATAGTTAGTAGGATTGGCCTTTAAATTCATGTTGATGCAAGTCTGTGATAGTTGATTGGTAGAATTGTTTGTTGTTATTACTCGATTTCTAATTCATGTTGAATTGGAAGGCTGGTTTTTGTAGAAGGCCTGTAAGATGAGTGATTAGGAGCAAAGGACTCCTAGTAAGAGATCTGTTAAGCCTACAGCTCGAGGTAGGACGCCAGCAAGGGTCGGTACTCGAGGAGGCCGAGGTAAAGCGTCAGCGCAGGTTAGCGCAAGTGAAGTAGCACCACATCCCGTTGGTGCAGGGGTAGCAGCCCCAAGTGATCTAGGGACCATTGGGATCACCTAAGCCTTGGATGCTATGAGAGAAATGATGGGGCAACGGGCCCCGGAACCAAGCTGCCGCCTTCACCACTATTGTTGCAGCCGCCGCTCAAGCCGCCTATACGGTTGCCGTTACTGTGACATCCTGAATTTCAGGTTCTGATTTCGATTGGATGAGTTGGGCCTTTCATTGATGCAACTATAGTGATTTTCTCTAGGATAGCCAATCATGAGATAACGACCTATCAAGTGAAGCCGTTAAGAGATTTTAACGCAATAGACATGAGAATTCGATCGAGAATCGATCGCTCGACCGTGCTAGTTTGCAAGGATCATTATGGCATAATCGAAAACCTTTCAGAGATCGGAGATAGGTCGGTTCGACGAGATGTGTGGCTACAAGTGAGTTATCCCACTAATTTGCAAAATTCTCGTCAATTGACACTAGACCGATTTTTCTGTCGTTCTGGTGTCCTTTGTCCGTATTTGAACCTTGAGATTTTCACGATAACCGAGAGTTGCCAATGTATCGAAGAGGTATGTGTGGTTCGAAGAAAATCGATCACGGGTCAATTACACTAAAAATTCCTAAAAGCTACCCTAGGTTCGGTCATGCTAAAATCACGTCAGATTGAAATTAACAACGAATTTGAACTCGATTTCAAAAATTAAAAGTTCTGTCATGTCATGAGTCATTTTAGCACCGTCGACTCATCTTTTGAAAATTTTTCTGCAAACTGAGATTTTCGGCCAATCTTTAAAGTAAGGGTATTTTTGACTGCAAAAATTCGAGGGCCACTTTTGGTCGCATTTTTGGTATTCGAGTTGGATGGATTTACAAGGAAAAATGTTAATTTGATCATGGACATCTTGGTGGAATTTTTAGGGACCGGATTGAGTTAATTGGAAGGAGAATTGGTGGGGAACTTAATCCAATTTGGGTGGGCAATGTCCCAAATTCGTTGCCCCCCATGCCCTTAACCTTTGGACCATCTCCAAGGTTTCCTAAGGAAGCTTTGTGGTATGCTTTTGGCTAAGGAAGCCAGCCCATCCATGGTGGGACCTCTTCTAGGGGACAAAGGGATAGAAGAAGAGCAAGAGGGACCCTCCAAGCAAGAGTTGTCACATTTCTTCCTCCCTCAACTTCACTTTCTCCATTGTTGAAGTGTTGAGAGCTCTAGAAAACCAGAGGAACCAGCCAAGACCAGCAGTAAGCCAACCAAGCCCCGCTTGAAGTTGTCTGAGCTCCCTCACATCAACCGTTGCCATCGCGCGTCCCAGCCATCCAACTACTATTCCGTGTGCATCTAGGCATCCTCCTGTGTCATCGAGCTCCCTCAGGTTGCCTGGAAGCCAACTAGCTCAGCCCCGCACACTGCCTAGCCCCGTAGGCACCCGTCTCCGCCATTTCCAACCGTTGCAGCCGCTAGAGTTGCTCGATTCAGCCTTGGTCAAAAGCAAAAGTTCCAACAAGAGCTGAAAACTTCGTGGCTCATTTTAGGTCACTTCCGAACCTCTCTTGGCATCGCCTCTAGGAGGTTTGTTGCCCACCTTCGCATTGCTGTCGCCATGGACTCATCGGATCACAAAACCGTTGAGTTTACTCACTAAACCTTGCTTATGAGGTTAATTATGCTTAAGGGTTGTTTAAATTAGCTTAAGTATGGATTAGTGATAATCTAGAATTGTTAGATTAGCCTTAGAATGGATTATTGTTAATCTAATTAGTGAGATTAGCACAATTGATGATGGATTAGTCGAATCCAGTGGAATTCCTGCAGTTCTGATCTCTGAACCCTCATCATTTGCCATTTTTGTAGATCAAAATGGGTTTTAAATTTGAGGTCGATGTCTTTTGGAGAAATTTTTTAGACATCCTTATCTACAACAAAAAAAAATTTCAAGATTTTTAGGAATTCAAAAGAAGAAGATATCAATTTTGTTATTTTCAAACAGAACCTCAGTTTTCGCTGGAACTTGTGACCTTATAGGATGTTAAGGGTTTTATCAACTTTTAGGGTCCGAATTTCAAAATGGTTTCTTCACAAAAGTTATTTTCACATCCTCTAGTTTAATATACTCAAATTTCAAATCAAACGGATATGTCTTGGACCTCGAACCAAACTGATTTCGAAAAATAAACTTTCTGGAAACAGACCCAGTTTTTGGTGCTAGATTAAGCGAATTATTGGGCTAAATCTAAGAGGATCTGGGTTTAGGTGTCTACATGAAAAATTTTATTTTAGGTGTCCTTTACAACTTATTTAAATTTATGAATTTTCTAAGCTCGTTTGGTTAGGTTTATGGATTTAAACTTGGAGACGCATGAGTGGCTGGTTTATGCCAATTAGGATTGATTTTACTTTGGTGATGGTTCTTGATGCTTTGCTTGCTTTAATTAGTGTTTTCAATGACTTGTGGATTTAATTTATTAGTTTTTAATTCTAGAAAATTACTGTTCATACGAAACACCGTTCACCCGAAAGTGAAAAAATGCCTAATTTCATGTGTTTTGATTTTATGAGGTGATTGGGTGTATAAATGCATGGGCATCCGCATGAATTGAGTAAATTTCACAAAAAGAGGAAACGGTTTGTTTGAAGGACACCGAATTAGACCGCCTTTACGAGAAAATGATTTGTAAGTGTATATGCAAGCGTGTGTGCATTGGCTAAGTGCCCAAAGATAAAAAGGAAGTTGTAGTAGTGTGCTTGCGTGATCATTGAGTTGAATCCATCCCTCACTGTGTGTCGAGTGGGCGATGCTCTTATGTGGAAAGCTCGTGCCTGTGTTGCGATAATTAATCGTGTCTATGTGGTGTAGAACCTGCCTGTGTGGCGTAGATCGTGCCTGTGTGGCGTTATACGAGCTTGTGTGGCTGTATTTCTATGTGTCGGGTATAATGCCTATGTGGTGTAATAATGAGCCCGTGTGGCAGTATTTCTATGTGTCAGGTATCGTGCCTGTGTGGTCGAAATTAATTGGAAGGCATGAGTTGAACACATTGTTTATGGCACGCACGCACGAATCGGTAACGTGTAGAAGTAGCAATGGCCATGTAAGATCGCTTGCAACGCGACTCATATGTAATTGATTAAATGCATCATCTAATGGCCATGTGTATTGCATGTATCATGCTGAATTATAACGTGCAAGGTATGACATACCAGGTAAGCTTTTGTGCGAATCGACAATTATCTGTTATTGCATGGTTGTGTGGCTAGAGTAGATCTTTTGTAGGCTTTTTACCAGACTCATTTTATACATAAAACCCATTGTTCATAAGAGTGTGCTTTTGTGAAATGTTGCCTTGCTTTCCTATCCCATGCTATTTGTTGTCAAGGATTATTGCTTCGCTTCCACATGTGCATTAAAAATTGAAAGGGTCGGCTACTCGTCCTGGAAAGCCACAAATTTGTATCGAACATAGAGGGATGTACGCGCTCGAGGGTTGGGGCGTGACATCCCTATTTAAGTGGTATCAGAGCAAGGTTAGTGGTTGGAATGATAAGGTGCAATGTATTTTGAGATAGTGAGTATGAAAGGCTTTTTCCTTATGCAAACACCAATGATTGGCTAGCTTATTAGTAGTTGGTTTTGTGAGGGTCACTCGATTTTCCTAATTTGGTGTGGAATTGGAAAGCAAGTTTTGTAGAGATCCTATAGAATGAGTGATATGGATCAGAGGGAAGAGGACTATCTCATCCGTTTCTCGGGGTAAAACGCCAACTAGGGTCGATACCCGAGGTGGTCGCAGTAGAGCGCAGGCAGAGGCCAGCGAGAGTGAGAGAATACCATCGCAAGCCGGTATTGGGGTAGCAGCCCCTGGTGATTTGGGAATTGTCGGGATCACGCAAGCGTTGGATGCAATGAGAGAGATGATGGGGGCAATAGGCCTAGAATCAAGCTGCTGCCTTCGCCGCCGCTCAAGCTGCCGCTCTGCTACCATTGCCGCCACTTCTTTGAGGCCACACTGCTACCGCATCTATCACCGCACCTGTCAAAGTTATAGCTAGGAACATAGTTGTGGATAGGGAGAGGCCAATCCACAAGTTGGTGGGGCAAATCTGGCTGAACCCGCCGAGGTTCACGGGTGCCGGAGATCCGTGAGACCTGCAACTCTTTGGATTCAGGATCTTTATAAGGCATTTGCACTCTTAAGGTACAATGAGGAAGAGAAAGTAGTCCTGCAATCTATCAACTATAGGGCAATGCCAACACCTGGTGGAGAGCCGCTAAAGAGACAATGTTTCTAGGAGGAGTAGTCCTGCTGTGGGACGCTTTCCTCAGAGCCTTCAATGATAAATACTTTTTAGGAAGCGCCCGAGAGCATAAAATGGAAGAATTTCAGCATCTCCACCAAGGGACCATGACGGTTGACCAATATGAGTTCAAATTTGCGGCTTTCTCGGTATGCTCCAAGGTTGATTGAGGATCTAGAGAATAAAGCTCGAAGGTTCAAGAACAGCCTCTGACCAAAGTTGAGGACTCCGTTGGTGCCGTTCAATCTAAAAGATTATAATGAGCTGTCTGGATGGGCTCAGTTGTTAGAAAGAGACTAGCACGAACAAACCACTGCATTGGGATCGTGGTTTGAGTCTAACTGGGATGGAGATCGGTTTGGAAACAAAATTGATGACCGGAGGGCGATATTCTATTCCGCCTAATAGGAAGGGTCAAATAGGCAAGTCAGCACTAACTCAGAATGGAGTGTGCCATATCTCGTGGGAGACAATATGGATCGGCCTTGTGTTTTCCTAGGACAAGAGTTTGCTATAGGTGTCGCCAGCTATCACGCCTCGAACCTCGAGCATGTGCCCGTCCCTCTCTAGTCGATAATATTTTGTGACTTCCCAGGACGAGTCGCTGACTCTTTTTGTTTTATTGCACATGCGAAAGTGAACAATAAATCCCCGACATCAACAACTTGGGATAGAAAAGCACGAAACAAATTCACAAACAAAACACACCTTTATACACACACTGAGTCATGCACAAGGTCTATGATCAAAAAATACAAAGACTGGCTTTCCAAAAAGAAGCGGTCCTAACTGACCTACACTTTAGATCACCTTCTCTTAGCTCCAGGTCCTCCACTCGATGACCTTGAAAATTTAGCCCACGACGGGGTGAGATATAAATCTCAGCAAGTTCACGCTCTAAACCTAAATTAGGAGGAAAATACGCCTAGAAGTGTCCTAATCACACAATCACACAATCATAGGGACTTAAGTCACCCCAGGTCCATCTTGCGTCGAAGACAATCAAATACTTGACCAAACAATTCAATTTAATTCAATTCAATTTGACCATCAGTCAGTCGACTTATTCAACTCCATGTCATCGATGCCATCTATAAATTATATCGATTCGAACACTACTCACCTAAGCTGAAATAGATATATTCATATATCATTGCTCCCTAAAGCCGATGTCTAAAATTTTCTCACCGAAGCTGCTAGATTAATTATTGAAATTATTGCATTTTGGCTAAGGTCAATTGTGTATCCACACACAGGTATTTTTATCAGGTGTGATAAAAATGATAAATTGATTTGATGATCAAAGCTATATATTTTAGTATCAACTTCGGGCGAGCAATATGTATTTTATTATCAACTTCGGGCGAGCTATATATGATTTATTATTATCAGCTTATATATGTATCTTACTATCAGCTTTGGGCGAGCTATATTTATTATCAACTTTGGGCAAGCTATACTATATATATTTTTAGCTTTAGGCGAGCTGTTCTAATTTGATAGGACATTATAGATAGTATTGATTGGATTGACTGAGAAGTGGTCATGATGACATGTAATCAACTGAATCGATTGATCAATGGTTCGATCTGATTTCATTGGATGGTATGGTTTGTCAGTATTTATTAATTAAACTAACTTGCAGGAAGAAGTGGAGGCCAAGGCAAGTCCTTTGACTCGTGATTGTGCTTAGGCAGCCCTGTGGCATATTTTCTTCCAAGTTAGGGTTTAAGGGGTAGAACTCGCTAAGACATCATCTCACCCCATTGTGGGATAACCATTTTTAGGTCCATAGATGGCTACTCCTCCTGAGCATTTTGGACAACCAAGGAAGATCACAAAACAAAAGTACTACATTCCGATTCATGGGCATCCCGAGGGACTGTAGTACGAACTGGTGAAGACCATAATTTGGGTTGATGTAGGTTTATCCAAAAAGGTGCCCCATCAATATAGGGCATGGTATCGCCTATATCGTAATGAGCAAAGAGAGGGTCTCGTACTGAAATGTGAGATACCTTTATATGTGATGGAGGTTACTTTTGGTAAGGGTATTGCTGATCCTCCAGGTGGTTCAGTGACAGACCCGGTGGACCTTGCCCTTGAAGAACCAGACTCCCCGATGTACTCGATTGACGGCTCCGGTTGGAGTGTGGAGGAGGGAGTAGAGGAGGATGAAGATTAGGAGTATTGAATAAACCCCCCTTGTTTGTTAGACCTTATGTATATATATATATACATGGCTTGGTTTGTATTGTATATATATGACTGGTTATGTTATATATATAAGTGTGGTTGTTATGGTTTTAAAAATTTATGGCCCTGCTTTCCTATCCCATTGTGTTATTGTCTCGGGGGTTATTATTCGTTTCGCATGCACATTAAAATGAATGGGTCGGCGATGTGTCCCGAGACATCGCTATTATATCGACCAAGCGAGGGATGGGCACGAGCTTAAAGGATCTAGACATGACAACACGCGCACACATACTTGGCCAAGAACACCGTGCTTTGCACTCAAATACCTCGTGTTCAAATAATGGATTTAACCACTTTTCTTCGTATTAAAAATCATCACAATAAAATAATCGTGTGTGGTCATGCATTTAAATTGACCACTAAACATATTTTTGGCATCAAAAATCGACACCCGGTATTTTTCTATTTAAATACCCATAAAATCAAATTTTGTAATAATAATCAATAATTATCACCAAGTACTCAATTGTACATCATAACATAATTAAACCATGAAATTCACATATAAATTCAACCACGAGAATCGGCGTAAAATTTCACTAAACGGCTAATCCATCACAATTTATGCTACTTATGATTTATTAAATAAATTGCAATTAATTTAATTTAATTTAATTTAATTAATCTAACCATGATTAAGTAAACTAACCATGGTTAACTAATCTAACCCAAGTTAACTAAACTAACCTAGGGTAGGCTAACTAAACTAACCACCTAACCAACCTAGTTACACTAACCAAACTAACCTAATCTAACCCCTAAGCAATTAACAACCTAATCAAGGATTATGGAGTTTAACTCACCGGATTAGGACGGTGGCGGCTCATGACGACGGCGGCGCAACAGTGATGAGATCCCATGATTACCACATCTCTAACGAAGGCCAACCAAAAGAGAGGAAACGACAAGGGGCTCACGGCTAAAGCTGGATTTGATTACAGGAAGGGCTGGAGGTGGCCGAGACTTGGGCTTAGGGGTGATCGGGTCCAGGGTGGGTAGGGTCTAGACCTGGACCCTGTTTCCGACCCTGTTATAACCGGTTCTATTTTTTTGGACCCTATTCCCGACCCGCATTGGACCCCTGTTCCCGACCCACCCTATTTTTCCGGTCCGGGAACAGGGTCAACCCTATTTATATTGGAACCTATTTTGCAAAAATTAATGTACATAACTCATATTTAAAATAAAGCGTTTAACATTCATATCGATCAGCATAAGCACATCCACCGTTGTAGCAAATAATTTGTACCTCATAACATCACTAGAAAAGGAAAAGAAAGAGAGTATTTCATCACACCACGTATCCACTCTAACTCCATTGATCATTTGCTGTAAAGAAAAGGCAAAAGAAGAATTGATCGTATTCCAATGCCCCATCAACGAACCAATCATCGCATCTCGACCACTTCCATGATATTTAAGCTACAACAATGCCAACAATGGCATACATCACTGCTAAAACCAGAAAAAAAAAAAATAGAATGCAACAACTTGAGGCATTCGTTTTCTCACAAGAAAGATGTGCAATAACTTACCATTCTGAAACAACATGGATTCTCAAGCAGATATTCTGATCTGTCAAAGTTTGTGCTAGCTTCTTCCCGCTCCTCCTAAGTAATCACTCTTATATTTTTTTATAACTAGGATTGAGGCACCCACCTTAGGACCTTAGGTAGGCAAACCCCTGAAAATGTTTGTACTCGGTGGTGTGGGAATCAAACTTGTACGGCGTGCCAAATTCACACATAAAGTATGCCCTTAACCACTTAGTTGATCCTATGGGGTATATTGACTATCTTATATCACCACACCAGAGCATTACCTTAACATGTCATTGTAAAAGGCTCTTTTACGGAGCAAGTATGAAGCACATGGTCCACTATAATGAAATTAATTTGTTAGAAGACCAAAAGATGATACTCCAAAAATGAAGCGCTATAACTACAGAGATTCAATTGATGATACGAGATATATCAAAACATTTATACAGTGGAAAGACAAAAGTTGGTGGAAGGAATAGAACATGACAACTACAAGTTTCACTTAGGAAGCCAACACCAAGCAAGACAAACGTTAGCTTTAAAGTGATATCCTCACTTGAAGAAGTTGACCATCAATCCACTCAAAAGAAAAAACAAGAAGTGCAAATCTACGATGATATGATCATACTACGGGTTCTGGTGCTAAACCAAATTCAAGTCAACCAAAAGGAAAAGGAGCCAAGGAGCCACTTAATTGGGCAAAAGAAAGCGAAAAACCCAAGGAAACACCAAATACATAGCGCGAGAAGAAATATAGCCTCGAGGTAATACAGCAAGCATAAGATACATCAATTACTTCATACAAGTGAAGAAATTTGACAAAGCTTCTTTAAGTAATCGACCGAGACTCCAATTTCATAACATCTCCTCGCTTATACATACATATATATATGACCCGGACACATGATGAAGCAGTTTTGCCACCTAGAACTATGTGTTATTATCATATCGGTGTAACCGCTCATTGTAAGAGAAGACTTAATTTCATGCATCAACTCTAAGTTCTAAACTGAATAAGATCCACATTAGTCTCGGTTGATCAAATCATGCGTGAAATAGGAGCAGACCAGCATCATAGAGAGAAAGGGCACAAAGAAAGAGCAACAAACAAAATCGAAGCCATGACCGGATCATGACTCATTTCTATGTTCTAAGGTGCATGAGCATCCCCTGAAAGGGGAGAGACACATTAGAGTCAGCGCATGACAAGTCAACGCATCTATAGCCATGTCCACAAAAATGAATATTAACAACGCAATAAAAACAAATTGCTGAGTATCCAAATGCTTAATCCTCCAAATATTAAATCCACGCCTTCGTGCAGCTTAAAAAATCAGATAAATTGACAATCACCACAATTTCAACACAAAAGCACAAGCAGATAAATAGCAATAACCCTAAAATTCAGATGATGAAAAAGCTGATCACAAAGTTGAAATTATTCAGACCCGGATCTGCAGCCCACGAGCACGATGAACCTCACGAGAGAAAATCGCAGATCCGAGGCTGCTCACCAAAAAAAAAGGCAAAGCATCAATCTGTATTCACAAAACAAACACAAACCCAAAAACCAAAATCGTGATTCACAATAACCTCAAATGCTCGTTTGCTCGTTCGCTCAACTCCCGACCAATTCTCAAGATTCGTCCCACTAAGAAAAAAAAAACACCAAACTTGCAATACAAGAACGAATCAAAAGAGCAAACATCGACGGCGCCGGTGCGGGGGTAAGTAGAACTAATTAGCCGGCAGCTCAAGACGAAGAGTAAAAATCGTGCTTACCAGCGACGGCGCCAGCGCGGGGGACAGGGACTTGCCGAACAACTCGGCGTGGAGGAGGACGCTGTCGACGGTGAAGATCGCGACGGGGGTGGACTTGAGCACCGTGCTGGCCACCTGTGAGGAGTCGACCTCGGTGTCAAGACGAGGAGGCTCGCGAACGTCTTACACCCAACCTTCTCGAGCAGCGAGGCTGACGGCGCCGGGGTGGCGAGGATGGCCGGGACCAAGATGGGGGCGCTAATCTGGAGGAAGGCGATGCTGCTTCCGCTCGGATGAATCGGCAGAGGTGAGACCGTGAGAGGCTGAGAGCGACGAGCGTGCTGCGTGAGAGACTGAGAGTAAAGATAGAAAGTTAGAAACGACTAGGGTTTTGTTTTGGGGCCCAAAAACCGGTTCTCAAACCGGTTCTCAGACCGGTTACCAAACCGATCCGGTCGATCCGGTTCCCGGGTGGGTATTCCCTCGGAACCGGTTCCTAACCCTATTTTCCGGGTGGGCCGAACCGAGAACCGGGTTGACCCGGTCCGATTGCACACCCCTACTTGGGCTGGTCAGTCTTAGACATCGCGGTGAGGCGCCTGCTGGCAGTTTGGTGGCTGCTAGCCGAAGCTGGGCTGAGGCGTTGGACTAGCGAGCGGCTTAGGTTGCTCGGAGCTATTGGAAACTCGACTGAGCTGAGGCGAACGGTCAAGGAACAGCGGCTGGGCTGGACACGAACTGGTGGGCGGAGCTGGCGAGTTGGATCAATCAACAGTGTGGTGGCTAGCTAGCGTGAGGTTGGTCACTAGAGTTAGACATGCAAAGAGGTTGGGCACTTCTAGTGGTGATATGCAGAAGGAGGAATAGAGAATGAGCTTGAAAGAGAATTGAAGAAGAAGAAGAAAAAGGAGAAGAGAGGATCAACCGAGGAAGGGGCACATGCATAAGGGGAGGAGAGAGGGAAAGAAAGGGAAAATGAAAGTCCAAGCTCTAACCAATAGGAGGCCTTTAGAAATATCTATATGATGATTGCTATGCCCCAAAGTCTTTAGCCAAAAATGTCAAGGGGTCCTCCATTGGGCAATTTCCCTTCATTTCCTCACAAAATAAATCATTTCGGTGGCTAAATAACCAAATAAATCAACCCATCCGAATTTCCATTTTATTTCCAATTTGTCCGAAAGCGATTTTTCCGAAAAATTCCGAACTCGACGAAAATTTTTTGAAAGATGAGACGACGTCCTAAAAATGAATCGTGACATGCTTGAATGTTCAATTCCCAAAACCGAATTCAATTTCGTGGTTAAACTCAACCAAACGTGATTTTAGTACTACCTAACCTATCGGGTAGCTTTTAGGGATTTTAGAGCGTTTGACCTACAGTCGATAATTTTCGATCCACGTTTGTGCATCTCCGACTCGTAGACGACTCTAGGTTGTCGTAAAAATTGCAATGTTTCAATTATGTGTCTCAAGTATAAAATCGATAGAAAATCGGGTTAGTGCCGTTCGACACGAATTTCATAATCACACGAAATCACCCGTAATCCAATTACGTGATTCTGTCAAATCGACCTATATCCAATCACAATTCAATTATAATGGCGTCATATTAACCCTTGCCAATTATTACAGTCGAGCAATTGATTTCCAATCGAATTCTCTAGTATGTCCCGTTTATATCCCTTAACGGCCTCGCCTAATAGATTAGTCAACTCATGAATGGCCAATTCAAAGTAAAATGACCATAGGCGCGTCAACGAAATGTCCATTTTATATTATCGAGACGGGATCGAATTTCTGAATGTCACAAAACGCCTATGGTTGTTTTTGGCGCTTGTCAACTAAATAAATGATCCTGTGGTGGCTCATTAAAATTGCTTGATTGATTGAGAATTAGTGCCGGAGAACCTACCTGCATGTTTACTTTCAAATGTGCACATGATTTTAGATGTATGCATAGGTACAATGTATGAACTCATGGGGTATCTTTGGGTCATACTTAGAACTTGTCTTAGGGGCTTTTTAGTATTGGTTGCCACGCAAGAATACAAATGATGACCAATAACTATAAGCCATAAAAAAATGAATTGGGGTAGGTGACCTAGAGGGATTGTCACATGAATTGCAAAGGCCAACCCCAAGGCCAATTTTGATCAATTTTGCATATTGGTTTAATTCCTGATTGTTTTCGTTTGCTTTTGTGATTGTGATTGTTTTTGTATGTATGTAATATTTTTTTCCTTTCATCTTGTATGTACGTATTCTTAGTATTAGATTAGGCTTAAAATAGGTCCATGGAGATGATGGCCCCCTAAGATGTGAAATTGATGAATGGTCGATATCCAAGCTGATCTTGTTTTTGTACCATTTGTTCCCGATATATGTTTCGGGTTGTCTTGTGTTGTATAAATACCCAACAAGTTGTGAGTTTCTCTCTTTCTTTTCTAATTTTTGTTAGGGGTTACATGTTAGATTTACTGCCTTCCTTAAATTGCTTTTTAGGTGTTTGCCTACCGCATTGTCTTTAAATTCCAATTGATTGTTTTCTTTTCTTTCTTTTAACAGAAATAGAATTGTATGAAATTGACCATCCATGCATGACCACCTAGTTAACTTCACTGACCCGAAAATGTATAAAAAAAGAAAAATGCATGGACGCCTTAGGAAACACGACAAACTATTAGGTACTGAAAGGGCACTAATAGAAATATTAGTGTAACCCAAATCCCCGAACCTTAGAATCTTTAATTGTGTAGATATCGAGAGACCACTCCCAATCCTCGATAGAATTTTCTAGCCAACGGTCAAAAACAAGACAAGTGGCAACCTCCTAATTCTTATCTGGGTTTTCGTGAACAACTCATAGATAATAAATGAATCCATCGAAGGGGTATGGGCCTTGATGAGACTCAACGTAGTTTAGCATATCCGATGTGAAAATCTCCTAAAGGATAAAGTGATACCATCTTTATGGATGAGTACTATTGGGAGGGCTACCATAGTAACAATAACCCTAAATTCGATAGTAACACTCGATCTCCTTTTTTAAGGTGTATCATTCGTGTGGATGCAAATCACGACAACTTCCGTTGTAATATGAGCTTAGGAGAGCTCACAACCGTGATCGAGCGAACTCACATGGTCAATCCCAAAAGATGAAGTGATGACGTTTTTTGGGACATGTACCGTGAGAGAGCTCCCATGGTCAAGTACCCCTAAACCCAATATTTTGCCTCCACCGAGGGACTAAGGGGGTTGGGTTGCAATAGTAATAACTAATGATGAAGATACTTCAATGTCAACCAATGTTATTATTTCCAGGCATGAGATATTGCTACATATTATTTTTCTTAAGTCAAATAAGTACCCATTTGACTACAAGGACACAGATCATGTACATAATACTGTAATTGGATTCCCATTCACAGATTTTAGTATAAGACAATCAAACTATCCACTAAACCTAATGCAGCCAACAAAATCATGCAACACGACTACCAAGTTTTTGGTGAAGATTGACTTTGAAACTCAAACAAGGATCAAGATTCTGCTTGAAGTTTAATTACTAAAATTATCAACTAGGATTCAAGTATTATTAGGATTTTACGAAGTTTCCTTTCTTTTTCTTTTTTTTTCTTTTAAAGCTTGAGTAGGAGGATCTAACGTACACTCCAATGATGTTTCTTCTTTAGAGGTTTTCTATTTCCACTAGGAGTAGAACTTTTGGAGAGTCTACAAATATAGTTGTAATTTTCATTTTTCAATAGAGTTGATAATTTATTAAATTTGGCAAGTGTATGCTTTGCAAATTGTGTGATACTTAAGAAACCCTAGGTGTGTTGGTTAGGCGATTTTGCATGTGATGCCTATATATTTATTCTTTATTATGGGACTCAGTCCTACATTAAAGCCATGAAATTTTTTTGACGTTACATTGTTTGATGCATGAGTTAAATTATGAATCAAGGATATTGATTGACTCATATTTAATCGGTGAAATCAATGGTAAGTTATTTTAATCGCATATCATACAGAATTGATATACTCATTTAATAGATTTATATATTTTAGGAGATGAATCTTATTGATGTGCTCAATTACACTCTCATGTAGGACAAAATTTTTACTTCACTACTAATGTTGTCGTCAATGATTGATACTATTTCAATTGTCAACGACAAATTACAGCATACTTTTTACTGGGGTCCAACTCATTGTGAGAATCTATGGTCTAAGTAGATGGTGTCATACTGAAGCAAATATTTGTGAGATGCTCATTTTCATCCAAATTAATAGCTTCTTTTAATTGTTAGTAAAATTTATCCAGTTCAGTCAACTTAGGCAGGCAATAATTTAGGTGACTCTTAAATGATAAGATTTGTATGTGCCTCAATTATGCCTGTGGGCATAAAAGTTTGTAAATAACTGGCTATGTTTTTATCAAGCTATAGTTGTTTGGTCATGAGTAGAATGGCTAAGTACATGGCTGAGGCTACTTTGCAATTCTGCTTCTTTGAGATTTTTACCAATTTATAACTAATCGTCCACTTCATGGATTGCAGTCAATCAATATGGATGGATCCGAAATATGATTCAAATCCAATATAGCACCTATGGGTACATAAAAATTGCTGAGAAGAGAATTTGTTTGTACATAATGAATGTTACTTACCAAAGTAGCTGTCCTTATGGAACTATGGATATGCAGGGTTCTGCTTTTGATATGCTAGTGCTTACAATAGTTATGCATACTGTGGTATAATCATTCTAACGGGGTATAAATATTAAGCAAAATGGAAAACCGTTAAGAAGCTTGAAGTCGCATATGGCAACCGTGGTGTGTCTCAACTAAGAGGAGATAGAGTATAGCATCTTTCAACTTAAAAGTTGGTACAACTAAGTGATCTTTATTACCAATAGCAGATGTCTTATGGCTCACACCTTTGATAATGCTTTGTTTTGCGGTTAAGTACTTATTTCAGTGTGGTGTTCTTAAGTACTTTTTTAAACTTAGAATCTTATTTCACAGTCCGACGGGTTTATGGAAGATTTTTTGAAAGCGTATGTTTGGTGTCATCTGTAACTCGTTGATTTGTTTGGCTCCTTAGCTTTAATCTCATATTTTTTCATCTCTTTATTTTTCAACTGGAAAGTAATTACTCATTTGTTTTATAGAATGCTTCTAGTAACTCTTTGGCATTTGAAAATCGCGCTATTCAATTCTTCTTTCCAGCTCCGAGAGTTCCTCGAATGCCCGGACTAGTACCCAGAGATGCTGGTTTAACTGACAATGTCCAAGATTCATTTGTAGAGCTCTCAAATGCTTCAAAACAATGTTTGCATATCCTTTATTGGAGATAAAAGATGGGGTTTTGTGCTTCAGTATATTTGATGTCTTTCCAATCGGAAATATTGTGAGCATCCTATATGTCCAAATCAAATATTTAGATGTATGATCTATCATATTCAGTCAATGAGTCCTTTCCTTATTCTTGCTTCTCATTTATTAATTTTTCTTAATAAAGGGATTTGAAGGTAGACTGATAGCAAATTAGTATTGCCTGGAAAGTAATGGGCTATTTAGGGCGCGGATAATAACAATTTTGGCCATAAATTGATTTATGGAAGAGAAATAGATTTTTCTATTTCTATTTCTAGATGAGTTTTTAAGCAAAAATACTCGTTTGATAACAACACAAAATTTCTACTCTAAAAATAGAAATTCATTTGATAACGACACAAAACTTCTTCCTTTCGAAGGGCGGCGGACCCGGGCGACCAGGTGGCGGTGGACGATGGCGGCAACCGGCATCCGGCGACCGGTAGCGGCGACCGCATCTGGCGGTGACATCCGGCATCAGGCGGCGACATCCAACGTCCACCAACCGACAGTGGCGTCCAACGTCCGACAGTAGTATCCGGCATCCAAGGGCTGCGACCAGCTACCGGCGCCGAGCAAGGATCGACGTCCAATGACCGATGTCTAGCAACCGACGGCGGTGACCAGCGTCGGTGGACGGTGGTCGAGCAGCGAAGGATGGAGGACCAATTCATAGCAAGGACGAATGATGAGAAGAATTTTTATTTCTCATTTCCTGTTCCAAAATAGAGAAGTATAAAATTTTTACTTCTTATTTCTATTCCAAACCTATTTCGGAACGAAAATCTATCTTAGAAATAGAAAAATGGAATAATTTTATCAAACGAATTTCTATTCCAAAAACAAGTCTAAAATAGAAAAATTGTTTCTGGAACATAATTAGGGGGTTGTCATGCACCCCTTAATGAACAACTATCCTCGGTGAGGTTATGCTTGTAAAAGTTCTAGATGTTTATGCCATTTCTTAGGCTAGATTTCACTTCATTGGTCACTTCGAGATGACACCTCCAACTTAGATATTAAACAATTATCTGAAGCTTTTTGTTGTTTGGTCCGAGTTTGGCCTGCCACTGCATACTTTCTATTCTCTGTGCAGACAATTGGGTTTCTACTCTATTCTTGGAAGATTGAGAGAACCTATAAAGATATTTCCCTTTCCAGCAAATTTAATCCAGGCCAAGGACATTACGAAGCCTTAATCTAGACTTCATAAGAAAATTACCTTGAAGGGCCAAGATGTTTGTCAAATTTTGCGCAATATGATGTCGTAAAAATGAATGTGAAAAAATGTAAAGCAACATTTATCGAACTAAATAGCATGCATATAATGAATTATCAATATGATAAACTTAAAAACGTAAAGTCATGGCATTGCCTTTTGGTTACCAAACAATATTGTGTCGAATTCGATATGTGTTTATTGTTATCGGAGGTCAACTTTATTGCATCAAATTGATGATGGATGATTTTATATATTGAGGGGCTGAATATGTTAGTATCGCAATAGTTAACATGGTAAATATACCTAATACTCTCCTATTGGAGTGGTAAACATGCATGGGCTGATCTATTACATTTTTTTTATTTTATGCCTTTAAGGTTAGATGCATTTTAGGCAAAGTACTCTAACTTATGAGCTAGAGCTGATTAGCTTTGCAAAATAATGCAGTTAAACTCTTGAATTAATGTGATAATTTAGCACTTATAAAGTATTGTAAATTAATACTATCAAAAGGAGTGCTTGTGAAATGCACGAGCATTCTTTTTCTTTTTCTTTTTTAACATTTCACAATTTCAAGTATTGATAGTTTAGTTTGGATTGTTGGTATATAAATAGTGTTGATAATTATTTTAGCTTGCATTGTCACAAGTGGATATCAAAATAAGCTTCTTTCTATTGAACATACAAATTGCTTCACATCATGCACCTACCAATTTGAATAACAATTTTAATATGCTTAGATATATTTTAAGTGATTAGTAAAACCTATTTAATATATTTATAAAGATAGATACCCCTCATTACAATTATAGGTGTTGAAGGAAGATTGCAACTGCTAAACTAAACCAAGCAAAAAAATTTGGGAAGAAACTGAAAATTTTAATTTATTATTTTGGCTTTAGGTTGATTAAGAAATTGTGACATTAAATGATTAATTGGTAACTTCTTAATTAAGTAGAGAGAATAGTGATGGGCTAGCCATTCCTTTGCAATCGAAATAGACAAAACTTAGTACAGAAGAGCAGTGGCCTCAGAGAAAATATTGGGTGGGTTTTACCCTCCACGTAGGCAGTGGGTAAAACCACTCAGCGATCAACACGTGGTGCCATGTAGGCGAGGGCGTCAGGCGTTCAAAATTCGCGCGGGCCGCGTGTGGGGCCCACCACTCTAACGCTCCTTCTACTCGCTCTCCTCTTTGACGCCTGTGCCTTGTCGAATCGTCCTCTCTCTCCTCTCCTCTCTCTCTCTCTCGAGAAAATATTGGGTGGGTTTTACCCTCCACGTAGGCGGTGGGTAAAACCACTCGCCGATCGACACGTGGCGCCATGTAGGCGGGGGCGTCGGGCGTTCAAAATTCCTGCACGGCCGCGTGTGGGGCCCACCACTCGACGCTCCCTCTCGCTCTGCTCTCCTCTTTGACGCTGCGCCCGTCGAATCGTCCTCTCTCTCTCTCTCTCTCTCTCTCTCTCTCTCTCTCTCTCTCCCCCTTCTCTGTTCCGTTCCGTTGCGGGAGAACAAAAGTCGCACAAACGCTTCTCTTCCCCTCCTCTCGCTCTCTCTCTCTCCATTCTTGACTCGACGCCCCCAAGCCGGTTGCCTCCGTCGCCCTCGACTTCAACGTCGACGACGTTGCCTCCGCCCTCGACGCCCTCTCGCGACTCCGACGCCCGGACTCCAACGCCCCTCAAGCCGGTTGCCTCCGACGCCGACAACGCCGCCTCTCGCTCCGCCTCGGCCCGCCCCCAACGCCCTCTCGCGACTCCGACGCCCCGGACTCCGACGCCCCTCAAGCCGGGGTTGCCTCCCGACGCCGACGCCGCCGCCTCCACCTCTGCCCCTCAAGGTCGTGTTGCGGGTCCGCCGGTTGCCTCCGCTGCCCCCGACTCCGACGCCCCTCAAGCCGCTTGCCTCCCGTTGCCCCCGACTCCGACGCCCCTCAAGCCGTTGCCTCCGTCGCCCCCGACTCCGACGCCGACGACGCCGCCTCCACCCCCCGATGCCCTTTCGTAATTTTTTTTTTTTTTTATGCTTCTTTCATTAGTCTTACAGTTTATTTCGGTAACTCACACGACCGTTCCAATCCTATTGGTGGAAATGCAGTGAAGGTCGTGTTTGCGGGCTGATATTTCGATCGCTACATATGACAAGGTTGTCGTTATATCAGTTAATGTTGTCTTCCCCGCATTTCTATGTTAATGTTTTAGAATCTAATTGTGCGCATTGAATTTCTTGAATTCTTATTTTGTCGGTGATGTCCATGGCATCAGCGTGATATAGTTGTTATCTTTGAGTTCCTGCCAATGTTTCTATATTCAGAAACATTTTTTTTACCTCTCATTTAGAAACCGTTGATCTGTTCGCAACTCCTCATTCCCCACAGCTTCTACTTCATCTACCCAATTAATTCATTTACAGTTCAATCGTTTAGAAGGAAAGTGATGGACTTCAACAGCGGGCCATGATTTATGCATAAGAATCTCCAGTTCAATGATCTATGCTATTTCTTTGTCGGTGGCGGTAGCGGCCATGAGCCAGCTCATTCTGGATTCGTGGGTGAAGGGATGCTAGCGGCTGCAATATGTGGTGATGTTTTTGCTTCTCCACCAGTTGATGCTGTTCTAGCTGTATGTTTTCTCATGATTATATGACTAAACAAGGAAAATGTCATGGATCTCTTGCTTTATGTTTTGTCTCCTTGTCTATGAGATTCATTTTGCTCTATTGTATATATTTCGGGGCATCCGAGTTGTAACTCGGTCCAATGGGGTGTCTACTTATTGTCAAGGTACTTCCTTTACTTTATCCTACCACCTTATAGAGTATTTTGGCATACATGGAAACTTGTGTATACAAGAGTAAAACTAAATATTTTGTAAACAGCACTTTCATTGCCACGGAAATTCTCGGGAGTTTATGCAGTTCTAGCAGCCGCATAGACCACAAGTACTTATTTTCTGTGCTATGACATCTGTCCAAAACAGAAGATCTAACGAAGAAGGATTACAATCTCCCTTTTGCAGAATTATACAGGTGATCGCTTGAACTTTGGATTGGCTGCTGAGCTGCTAAATCAAGGTTACATGGTTGAGGTACTTCCCCTGTAATTACTTCTAGATGTGATTGTGATGTTAACATATGCTGGAGACCCCGGTGTCAAAAGGTTATGCCTTATTGCAGATGGTGATTGTCGGGGATGACTGTGCTTTACCTCCCCCTCAAGGCATAGTTGGGAGGAGAGGATTGGCAGGGACTTTTCTAGTTCACAAGGTTTGTGGTCTCTTTCTCTCTTAAAAATTGTGCTTTAAATGTCCCTTTTGGCACTAAACAAGAATCTTTTCCTTCCCCACTTCTCATGGTCCACGCTTGTATCCTTAATTTTTGCCACCATCACTTTCATCTATTCGAGTGACTACGTCGACTTTAAAAACTCTCGTATTTTCTTGTTGTAATAGATCTTTAACATAGGAAGGTCCTGTTTTGGCAAATCAATTTGTAGAAAGTTTTTGAATTTTTTAATTAAGAAAGTCAGGACATCCCTTTCAGATTATTCTTTTGAAGTTTTCATGCATCTGGCAATATCTATGGTTCATTGTTGTTGAGAGACTCCACACTTTTTGCCCTACGTTTATGAGTAGTGAAAGTGAAGAATACTGATATGATTCTTTGCTTTCATTTGTCAATATAAGGTCACGGAGTTGCAGCCGCAGCTGGGCTCTGACTTAAGGATGTTGTAGCAGAGGCGAAGCGTGCATCAAAAATGGTTGGGATGGTGTTGCATTATCCGTTTGCACTCTACCAGGTCAAGCTTTTCACGACTATGTAAGCAAGGTTCCCTCTAATTGGATATCTTTGTTTCTCATAAGATTTCCTTTTATTAATTTTATGCCCATCTGCACATTCTACTTCATGGCAGGATTCAAGATTGTTGGGTGAACTACATGTTGCTCTTTTGAAGTCAATAATTAGAGACATCAAAGATGTTGCAAGGACACCTGCTACTGGTTTGGTTATAAATCAAAATAATGCTGCCAATCCTGAAGGTGGACATCCACAGATTGTTGAAGGGGTAAACTATCTAAACTTTGTTTAAAGAATAAATGAACTTTTAAATTTTTTCATAGGCATATGCTTGGGGTTTTGATATATGCAAGTGGCAGAAGCATTTGAATCCATTGACATGGCCAGAAATACTTAGGCAATTGGCATTATCTACTGGATTTGGTCCACAATTGAAGAAGCCTATGATTATGAACGTCACATAATTCAACCTAATTGGGGAATCATATTCCGTGGAGGGCTCTTCCATTTTTTTTTGCTAAGATAGAGGTCTTGATCCTGCTTTCCTTCTGATGGAATTCAACATTGACTTTGGCTAGTGAGTATCTGTTATTGGATTCACTTTTCTCTGACCCTACATATTGTGTTTAAGAAAAGACAAAGGATGAATTACTCAAAGTTCATTTAAGGTTGGGGATACTCATAGTCGTATCACTGTATATTGTAAACTTTCAATCCCTACGGCTACCTTATCACAATGTGTAAAGCATACCAGCATAGTGTAATCGAGGTTCCAAAAATGACATTTCTATTGGGTCACTCCATCTACTATCCATAAGAAACGAATAGAAAGCAGACGTGGCATGTAATACAGCATGTGGATGAAGTGCGACATCAATCTCTACCATGTGTTGCCTGACATTTCAATCACTTATGTAACAAACACATTTGATTTACTACTATTTGCTGGATTTACAGCACCTTTGGAATATAGGCGAACAATTTCTTCAAAACATTTTAGGCAACAGGCTTCACCTTGTTGCTGGTATCTTTTTGGGTATTCGAAGAAAATCCAATTTGTTTTGGTCATACTTCATTCATTAAGGATGCGGATTTGGTTGTTATTTGTAACTTGTGTTTATATTTGCTAAGAATGACGATGAAATACACTTCGAATGCATTCTCTGGTAGTCCATCTTATACCTAGATGGAGTTGTCATGCATCTATACCGAATGGATTCTAGAATGACATTCTCTATTTGTTATTTTTTGCTTTGATGAATTTCAATGGAGGAACTTGTGATTTCAGGTTAAAGGTTGTGAAGAAGTCATTTCTACTTTACGCAGTGGTTCAGCTGCAGAGAAAGCGCTCACCATCATGCGAGATAAAGGTTTGTTACTTCCTATATACTTACACCCTACATGTCCTTTCTCGATACTTTTACAAGTTTGTTCTTCTTGTCTTTCTGTATGAAAACTTGAATTGTCTTTTTTTTTTAATTTAAAGAACTTTAACTACTCTTAGAAGAATCTAATAAAATTCTTATGCTAGTTTCGCTTGTTAACATTCAATTTTCGAAGTCATATGTGGATTGCCAATATTTGCGTTATGTGTGATTATCCAGGTTGCTTCAAGACTTATCCACCTTGAGTATCAGTTGCTGCATGACTAGCCTGCAAGATACCATACCCCTGGACGGATTGCCCAAACTCACTATCTTGATGTCCCAGTGGATGGGCCAACTACCAATGTGTCATCTATTGATGGAAGTGAGAAGCTGCCTAGTGTTGATGGTGTTTGAGGTCACCAACTGCGAGTATGCCGTGTCTCACAAGAAGATAGAGAGCAAAACAGTGTTTTATCCCCACCGAGAGATGATCATTCCCTTCAGCTGAGAGTCTTTTGTTAACATTCAAATGGATGCTCACCAAGGAAGCCATCCATTTATCGGTCAAGATGATTCTTCTACCCTGCCCGACAGGACAATTTTGCATGATACTTCCGACCTGCATGTCAAGAGAAAAACGGAAGGTAATTCTGATGCTTCGAGAGCATAGTATTGTCATCACTTTTGATATAGCTTTAGGGTGACCAAAAATGTCATTTTGTTGCAGATTGAAGAAGCCCAGATCGCTAGGGAAGTTGAAGCTAATGAAAACCGAATTTGCAAAGCAGTAGAGGAAGAAAATATTTTGAGGAGAAAGGTTTTCATTTATCACTTAAGGATATGTGAGCTTTGTGGAGAAAACTTTAGCATGTACTGATATCCTGTATTTTTCTATTGCAGGCTGAGGTACGAATGAGGAAAGAGATGGAAAGATTTGATCGTGAAAGAAGGAAGGAAGAAGAAAGGTTGATGCGTGAACAGCAGAGAGAGGAGGAGAGATTGCTACGTGAGCAAAGGCGAGAATCAGAGTGACGGGAGAAGTATTTACAAAAAGAATCTATTAAGGTAAGTATTTGAGCTTGATATTGCATTTTCACTGGTTAGTTTCTTTTGCTTTATTTGATTGGTTAAGCAGCATCTCTTCTTTTCTCTTTTCTTTACCAACTTCTCTGGTTTTTTGTTTGGAAGGCAGAGAAAAGAGACAAAAGAAGAGCTTTGTCGAGAAAAAGAAGCAAAGAGACGGAAAGCTGCAACGGAGAAGGCCACTGCTCGCAGAATTGCCAAGGAATCCATGGAGCTTATGGAGGATGAACAGCTGGAGCTGATGGAATTGGCCACTGCAAGCAAGGGGTTGCCTTCAATTGTTAATCTCGATCATGCCACTATGCAGAACCTTGAGTTGTTCAGCGGTAGCTTTTTTATAGCGATTACTATTAAGACCAATTTCACTCCATTGATTCATTGATTGTGTGATATTGTTGTTTTAACTAGGATTCTATGGTAGCTAAGACAAGCTTTTAAATTCCTATGCTCTGTTTTAATCGTGTACCTTAAATTCAGTAGAAAGGAAATAGGGCCCGATCCTTTCTAGAAAATTTACCAGTGTTCCATTGTTGTCAAGAATAATTCTATACAATTACCATCATACTAAATGATGTTAACATTGGATATATGAATAAGTCACCACAATCGACTTTGTTCCCGGAAGAAAGGTACTCTGTTTTAGCTATATGTGAGCAAGATAATTCCTACAAGTGCCTTATATTCATTAAGTTCTTTTCTATCTGCAGGATTCAAGAGTTTCTCCAAACGAAGGAAGCCTTCCAGATGCTAATGAAGGTATTTTGTTGTGTCAACTTTCCCATTGTTGTTTGACAGCTGCGGACAAATTAACTTTTACTCAAGAAATTTAATTACCTAGTCTCATGATTCAACTCATAACTCATAGGGACCTGAGATAGTCACGTAATATGTCACCCCAAGAAGAGAGCATAGAAAGCGAAATTTTGTAAACGTGAAAGGACAAAACCAGGATGTGAGTCTTAACAAGCCAATTTTTGAGAAGAGTGAGGGTTCAAGAGAAACTTCGTCATACCGTATCCCGTAAGTAAATTCACGTCTCAACAATTGTCAGTATTTTACTAGGCTACAAATATGGTTGCCCCTATTTTCTACTTCCTCTGCTCATGTTTCTCTGATATACAAGATTCTTATTCTCTCACTCCACGAAACTTCTTCTAAGGTTTTTCCTGGATCTGGTATGTATTTTTGATGAGATGTTTAGAATGGGCGATTGAGTACGGTATTCTTTTCTTTCGTGGACTGACAGCTGTTTGTGATGCTTTCAAGCTGAAAACCTAATTTTAAGCTTTGCCTCTCTGGGCAAGACTAGACAAACTTTCTTTTTATGAACCAGAAGTTTCATCATCTATATTACATGGCTATATATATTTGGCTTCTGGAGAAGTTCAAATCCAAGTTCCACCACTCCTGACCTTTGAGAATGTGCAGATAACTTGGTGAAGAACGCTGGATTTGAGGAGGGTCCCCACCACCTGATCAATTTATCCAATGGTGTACTCCTCCCCCAAGACAAGAGGATCTCACATCTCCCCTTCCTAGTTGGATCATTGAATCGCTCAAGGCAGTGAAGTTCATAGACAAGAAGCACTTCAACGTCCCCTTTGGACTCGCAGCAGTAGAGCTAGTTGCAGGAAGAGAAAAGTGCGATTGCCCAAATCATAAGAACCCTCCTGAGTAAATGCTACAATCTCACCTTCGCCATTGGAGACACAAGGAATGGCTGCCATGGCTCGATGATGGTGGAAGCTTTTGCTGCTAAAGACACCCTCAAAGTCCCTTTCCAATCGCAAGGGAAGGGGAGGTTCAAGACCGCCAGTTTCAAGTTCAAAGCACTTTAAGCAAGGACAAGGCTCACTTTCTTCAATTCATTATACCACACCAGGATCGACGACTTTGGCTCTCTGTGTGGCCCCGTGCTTGATGAAGTTAGAGTTGTCCCTCTGTCTAGATGTTGAGACAGGAAACCGAATGATTTTCACAAAAAACGTCGTGGAGACTTCACAAGGAGTTCTAATAGGCGTGTCTTGTGTGTTGACATTTGATTGAGGCAAATTTTCTGCTTTAGCACTTGCTTGTCGTTATGAGTTATGTGAGCACAACTGCTATTTCCTAGTAGAAAATACGAGTGATGGAGAGATAAGAAACTCCATAGGATCTACAATCTATCATATTGAATAAGATGAGATGGGAATGTTCTCTAGAATGACACCTGGTATATTTGTGGGAAACATTGTCTTCCAATCATGGAGGAGTTTAACCTACCCAGCAGATGGTTAACCTACCCAGCAGATGGTTTCAGTCATCTTTTACAAAAACTACAATATGATTGTTTTCATTTGGTGCACCATTGACCGAGTTCTGGAGCATTTCAAGTACTCACTACAGCAGGACAGAATCTTTTGCAACTTTGGACTACAGTATAGGCAGTATGCATTATTTTCTAAATGTCATTGGGACATACAACAACATCAATGTTTAAACACGATACTATATCAGTTTAAAAAAAAAAAAAAAACACGATACTACATAAATGACAACGAATTAGAGCCAGTAGGAACCTTCCATTCAAATGCAGATGACATTTCCGCAGCAAATGACAAAATCCAAGATTGAATTGGAAGATATTTTTCCCCACTAATATCAGGTTTGACAAACAACAAGTGAGATCTGGCCCAAAAGACAGCCTTGGTAAATGACAATGGAAGAACATTGGGATCAATTTCAACCAAAACATCAGTCCATAACATGGGGATGCACATCCATCCTCTATATTCCCGAGAAACAACCATATTTTGTGAACTGAAACCACCCCACGCACCAAAATCCTCCTCCTCCACACCATATGGAAGAAATGCTGGCCGATCATCATCTTCATCATCATTCAACTTGATGGCACCTCTACCAATACTTGGGCGTGTGTGAAAACTTAAGGCTGATGATATTAAGGCAGCAGCATCAGAGACCATGATAGTTTGAATGAGATCAAGGGCAGGTTGCCGCAAAGAAGGATGAAGAGAAGAATCCTTCAAGGAAGACACAAGAGAGGGACCCCTGTCCAGTTCAGTATTTTCAGAAATGAGCAATATTATCCTTCTTCCTTGTACATGTCAAGAATTCTAAACTCTGAGATTGGACACTAAAGTTCCATTCACAATAGATAGAGTTCATTGGGAAAGAAAAAGAGGGATGAGTAAAGCCAATACACCTCCATGATGAAATATTTGAATCTAATAAACGATCATTTGTGAAATAAAAGCTCACTCTCAGGTAAGAATGCCTAAACTTGAGGGGCAATCATCCCAAAAGATGCAGCCTTCATCATTTTCCTTAATGTGCATAGAGCAAAATTCATAATCAATACAAAAAAGGCACAGATATAGAGTAGATATAGCCGTACCACATTTATGAACATTCAAAAGGGGGAGAAGGTGGATTCATCTTGTAACCTCTATGTATGATAAGAAAAGCTATCTGAAAACACGAGATTGAGTAAGTAACAAGAAAGATCAGCCCATTAGATAAACCAAACAAGTGCACCAGATAAAACTACCTGAACTCACAAGAGAATATGTACCTGGCGAGCTTTTTGTCTAGTAAGAACACTGAAGTTGCTGCTAACTGGCACTTGATGGAGGAGAAAATAAAGAAAATTCCTTCTTTGCTTCTCAAGCTTGCCATCTTGCCAAGCTTCAAGAGACTGGAGAAGTCAAAATTTACCCATCACAGACATCAGCACTTAAAAGTAAAAGAAGTAATTGAAGGACAGGAGGTAAATGCATGCCTGCAAAAGTGGCTGGAAAAGTTCAAAGATATCCTTATGAATTTTTTCAGTATGAGAATGGAAACACTGCCCAACAAGTGTGCTTCGCATGATGCTTGGAGATAAGGTAGACCTCAACCATAGCTTACAACCTTAAAGCAACACCAAATGCAAAAAGGAGGAGAAAAATGAGACTCCTATAATGGCAACAATATTGCTTTTGTTCCTTGAAAGGACAAATCAAAAGAAAGCAACAAACCAAGCATTTCAAAGAGAAGCTTCAAGCAAGTGATCGCATGAGAGAATACAGGAGAATCACTGGAGACTTGGTTAAGAACAACATCAAGAAAAATAGAATAGGACTCCAATATCCCTTCTTCCAATGCTGGAGGCTCTAGAAACCCAATCCTTCAAAATTAGAATTAAAAAATCAGAGAGCACAAACAAAGAGACTGAAAATGCCTGACTATACGAAACTTCAGCATCCCAACCTACAATGATTTAATCCCAATCCACGCAGCAGAACGGTCAAGCTCCAATCTTGGCCTTAAATTTTCACTGGTCGAGGGCATCACTTCGACAAGTATCGACCGGCATGAGGGCATTTTCTGAAATGTAGGTGTTCTTGGTGAGAATCGGCAGCAAAAGCGAGCGAACCCCAGCAACGCAGCGATGACATTGCAAAGAAGTCCACAAGGTCAAAGAAGCGCGTGAGCTCACGCTCAAGTCGCCGGAACAGATTCGCCCGAATAACAACGAGCAGAGATAATCAAAGACCGAGAAGCTAATGCGGTACCTGACGAGGACGCTATGAGATATGAGCAGAGTCCCCAGCCGAACGATCAGTCGAGGCTTTGGCGGAGGTGGAAAGGGCGTCGGCGACGGCGTCAAGGGCGGAGGCGGTGTCATCGGCGTCGGAGGCAACCAGCTTGAGGGGTGTCGGAGTCCGGGGCGTCGGATTCGCGAGAGGGCGTCGGGGGCGGAGGCGGCGTCGTCGGCATCGGAGTCGGGGGCGACGGAGGCAACCGGCTTGAGGGGCGTCGGAGTCGAGAATGGAGAGAGAGAGCAGAGGAGAGGGAAGAGAAGCAGCTGTGCGAATTTTGTTCTCCCCCGCAACGGAACGGAACGGAGAATGGGGAGAGAGAGAGAGAGAGAGAGAGAGAGAGAGAGAGAGAGAGAGGGACGATTCGACAGGGCACAGTGTCGCAGAGGAGAGCGGAGCGGAGGGAGCATCGAGTGGTGGGCCCCACACGCAGCCCGTGCGAATTTTGAACGCTTGATGCCCTCGCCTACGTGGCGCCACGTGTCGATCGGCTGAGTGGTTTTACCCACCGCCTACGTGGAGGGTAAAACCCACCCAATATTTTCTCGTGACGTCAAGTTAAGGAAGGACTCGTGGGGCCCGGCCTATCTCGAGTGGGCGATAGAAATAAAATTAGCATATGCTCTGTCATTATAAAACTGCCCTCAGATGAAAAAAACAGGTGAAGCTCTTCAACTTTTTATTTCCTCTTCCTCTTTTTACGGTACTAATTTCCTAAAAACCCTCAAATATTAGGTTCAATCTTAATTTTATCCCGAACTTTTTTGTTTAAAAAAAAAAACCATCAACTTTAAGCCCAGTGCTACTTCAATCCCCAAAGTCTAAAACAAATTTTCAAATTTTTTGTCCAGTCCCAAATGTATTCTGAATAATGGCAAAAAAACCTTGAGGACAACGTCAAGAGAGTAATTTCCATATTGACAAGGGGACAATCTTGGCATTCAGGGACCGGAATTCGCGGCCAAAGAAGTCAAGAAAATCTGGGCTTAAAAAAAGCAGAGGATTCTCGCCCAAGTGGGGTGGGCGATTTTTCAGCATGCAATAATTGCCAAGGAGAGATCGAAAAAGAAAAGGACGGAGCTTTTCTTCATGGCCAAGAAAAGGAGATAGAGAGAGAGAGGACTATGGTCGGCAAAAGTGCAAGCATTTATAAAGAAAAACTGACAAGAGGTCCGCAACAGAAAAGAAAGAAAAAGAACATAGGAGGTGATAAGAAAAAATAGATAGAGAGAGGGAATTGTCGGTGGCACAACTGACGAAACGATAGAGAGCAAAAAGTTGCGATTTCACCATAAGTTTGTTTGATCTACTTTCGTAGCACCTCCATTTCCAGTTCACTTTTCTTTTTGCACTTTAATTTCCAAGAATTTTACTCCTCACGATTAAATTTCGTCATCATTTTAATTTCAAAGCCAAAAACGAAATCCAAGTTCAGCACTGCTTTGAAGTTGTGCAACTTTTGTTCAAGTTAGAACCAAAGTAAGATAAATCATTTTATCTTTAAAGAAAAGGGCGTGTGACACTTTGCCAATGATAGATTATTTTCGTGGGCCGAGAGGAAATGTACTTTTCAAAAAAATGAGTCTAGTGTGTCAATAAATTGCTTCCCAAATCGATTATTTAAAATTATTTGTAACACAAAACTTGCACATAAAACTCTAAAATTTCACTCCAATAAAAGTCTACTTCAAATCAACTCCCGTTTATCCCCATAGTTCTACAATTCTCATACTTCCACAGTTTAACAATTCTCAAATAGAATTTCAGAATTCAAATTTCATATAATTTTTTAATATGTGCCCTGATTACAAAAATCACTCCAATTAAAAGAATAAAGAGCTTAAATCCTTATCGAGCATTGCGAATTGAAGTAAATTTGAGTGGCAAGATCCCGTGATCTATACACGAAATCCTCTCTTTTCCTTTTGACTTGGTGCGTGCTCTCCCTTTTCCCTTTATGTCTCTTCTTCTTCTTTTTTAAAGCCCACTTTTTGACCAAGCAAGAAGAAGGGCAAAATATCACAGCAATAGCTAAACTAAACCAAGAAAAATATTTGCCCATAGAAATTGTAAATTTTGATTTATTAATTTGGCTTTGGGTTAATTAAGAAATTGCGAAATAATTTGACAAAATAAAATCAATAAGTTGAAATTAAAAAAAAAAAAAAGAATTGGTAACTTGACATTTAAGTAAAGAAAAAGTGGTGGGTCCAGCCACTCATTCGAAGACAAAAACTTAGCCGAGAAGGACGATAACTTCGAGTTAAGCAAGGAAATGGTGGGCCCTAGTCACTCGGCACAGGGACACAAAGAAAATTATATGCTATCTAATTACAAATATGCCCTTGGATGATTAAAACAGGTGAAACTCCTCAATTTTCTCTTCCTTGTTTTTATATAGGCCTTATGTCTAAAAATCCTCATAATTTAAGTTCAATTTTAATTCTACCCAAACTTTTTATCTAAAAAAATCATCAACTTTAAATTCAGTCCTAAATCTGCCCCCAATTTTTTGTTTAAAAAATTCCAAACTTCATGTCCAATCCAAAATATGCCCGAACATTTTTTTTATCTAAAAAAATCATTAACCAATCTCAAATGTACCTCGTTAATCTTACATTAGTTGTTTTACGTGGCATTTTATGTCAGTAAAAATTCCACATTGACAAAGTGACGTAGAAAATTATATCCAAAATGAAATCGTGTTTGATTAGAAAATTAGGAATCGGTCCCCCTAAATTAGTTCGCTTATTCAATTCACTAGCCAAAAAAGGCACACAAATAGGTGATTGATTTGGATTATCTAAGGAAATGAATTTAATTTGTTAAACGGTCAAAAACATTTAATCAATCTAACAAATATGTTTCTTACTAGTTTTGTCACTATAAAAATTTACAAGGATTAAAATTGAACATTCACGAGAATATGATGATCAAAAGTTGTCGAAATGGAGAAATAGGCCAAGTACGAGAGAAGACTCAAGGTTTTCTTTTTGTATTTCAAGATATCTGATTTACATTGAATGATGTCCTATTAATAGTACATTAAATGTCTAACTAAAGAAAAAGAATATTTATCAAATCAAATCCAATCACGATTGACATAATTAAATAATCACAATCTTCTGTAATCTTGGATTGATTGATTACAATCTTTAGCTTGATTTGTGCATATCTCCAACACTCCCCCTCAAGCTGACGGCTGGTATATGTCCAAGACGCCAAGCTTGCTCAGTAGATATGCATGTTGTCTTTGACATAATGGTTTGGTAAAGATATCAGCAGGCTGTTCCGTAGTTCCAATTCCATTTGTCTTGATTACCCCTTCTTGGATTTTGTCTCGAGTATAGTGACAGTCAACTTCAATATGTTTCGTTCTTTCATGAAAAACGGGATTTGCTGCAAGTTTAAGTGCTGCGTCATTGTCGCAATATATGTTTGTTGGCCCTTTGACTTGTATCCCAAGATCTGAAAGCAAGCCTCGTATCCAAACTATTTCACAAACTGTCTTAGCCATAGCTCTATACTCGGCTTCGAGATGAAAGAGATACAAGTGGATTGCTTCTTCGTTTTCCACGCAAGTAACGATTCTCCCAGCTTGATGCAAAAACCAGTGGCCCGATCTTCGACTCATAGGACATGTGGCATAATCTGTGTCACAATAGGCTGCCATTTCGAGATTGCAATCTCGTGAAAGAAGTAATCCAAGGCCTGGACATTTCTTCAAATACTTTATAACCTTCAAAGCTGCGTTCATGTGAGACTCCTTCGGACTATGCATGAATTGGCTAAGTGTTTGGACTGCATAACATATATCCGGCCTAGTCATAGTGAGATATATAAGTTTCCCTACGAGCCTTTGATAACAGGATGGATCTTTAAGTGGAGGATCGTCGATCTTAGACGATGATCCAACATCATAGTCAATAGTAGTCAGCTTGATGTTCGATCAATAGGGATGACAGCCGGTTTACATCCCGACAAGCCTCAACGATATTATCTCTAATACAAATTTCCGTTGACTAAGGGCAATTCCTAGCTCTGATCGAGCAATTTCAATGCCAAGGAAATACTTGGGAGATCCCAAATCTTTAATACGAAAGCTAGAATGCAAATTGTCCTTAAGTCTCTTGATGCCCAATTCATCATTTCCCATAATAAGTATGTCATCAACATATATTATCAGGTAGATTGAAGACATAACTTTAGTCCAAGAGAATAGGACATAATCATGCTTGGATTGCTTGAAACCAATGGTTGTAAGGGCTAAGGTGAATTTTGCATACCACTGACGAGAAGCTTGCTTGAGTCCATAAAGAGACTTACGGAGACGACACACCTCCACTCCCCCGTCGCGTAATCCCGGTGGAAGATCCATATATATTTCTTCAGTAAGATCTCCATGAAGAAAAGCATTGTGGACATCCATTTGATGTAGTTTCCGATCCGGAAAGCGACAACGAAAGAAAGGAACGAACAGTGACGTCTTTCGCAACCGGAGAGAATGTTTCATGGTAATCAAAATCCTCACGTTGCGTAAACCCCTTTGCCACTAAGCGAGCCTTATAGCGTTCCACTGAGCCATCAGCCTTATATTTGATCTTGTATACCCATTTACAGCCAATTGGCTTACGATCAACAGGCAGTGGTACTATATCCCATGTGTGGTTTTCTTCCAAAGCATGTAACTCAGCTTCCATCGCCTTTTGCCGGCGTGGATCACGAACGGCCACATCATAAGATGATGGTTCCAATTCTTCGGAGATACGACTAATGCAGCACATATGTTCCGCAGATAGACAATCAAACGAGACATAAGATGAGATGGGGTATGGAGTACCTGATGAGTTGAGTGACGCACAAACATAATCCTTTGTCCAAGTTGGAGGACGAGTGGTTCGCCCCGACCGTCTTGGAGGAATATGATCAGTGTAGGAGATGATTCTTACGGATTAGATGTCTCTTCAATCGATACTTTGTAGAGTCCGGAGCTGAATATTCTGAGATAGGTAAAGATGCTGCATTTGTTTCGATCACGGGAGAAGAAGTCGGAACGCATATATATTGTGGATTGGGTGATAAATCTTCCTCAAAGAGAAAATTTCTATTCTGCTGATTTGAGCTTGAAGATTCATTGGAAAGTACTTCATCTTGGAAAGGGAACACATCTTCATGGAAAACCACATCTCTACTTACAAAGAAATCACCTGTCGATGGCTCAAAACACGGTATCCCTTTCCGAAATGTTGGATAACCCATAAAATGCATCGTCGCTCTGGGACTCATCTTATCACGAGGACCCAAAGCAGCAAAGATAACATAAGCAGCCAAAAACTCGCAAATGATCTACTTCAGGCTTTTTTCCAAATAAAATCTCAAACGGGGTACGTCCATTGAGAACCCTAGTTTTCATGCGATTGATCAGATAGGCTGCTGTGACCACACAGTCTCCCCAGAAAGCTTCAGGAATGAAAGCTTGAAATTTAAGTGCACGTGCTACTTCTAGAAGATGGCGGTGTTTCCGCTCAACAACCCCATTTTGTTGAGGTGTATAAGTGCACGTATTTTCATGTAGAATTCCATGTGAGGAAAATAGAGATTGACAATCATGACTAGAGAATTCTTTCCCATTATCTGTTCGAATGCGTTGAACAGCTTTTCCAAATTGATTTTTGGTTAGAGTGAAAAAATCTCTCAAATGAGAAAGAGCCTGACTCTTTGACTGCATAAGGAAGACCCATGTAGCACGAGAATGATCGTCAACAATAGTGAGAAAAAACCGAGACCCATCACGATGTGGTGTATGATAGGGTCCCCAAATATCTACATGAATTAAAGAGAAATTTTCTGTAGTTTGGGACTTGCTTGTGGAAAAAGGGGCACGTGACTGTTTTGCGAGAGGACATATATCACATTTAGGATGTGGAAAGAAAGCACTGTGACCAAAATGTCGATGAGAAATGATAGCTTTATCATTGGTAGCAACGTTACACAATGATTCTTTATTTACGAGAAAAACATGATAAATCAATATTTTTGGAAAAACTTGTCCAAAAATACAACCCTTGTGAGAGACTACCCAAGCCCATCGGTTGCCGCCGAAAGGGCCTGAAAAGACATGTGTCGAATTGAAGAGGATTCGACATGAATTATCCTCACGGGCTTTTGACACTGAGATAAGATTGAATTCAAACTGAGGAATATAGAGCACATTTTTAAGGGTAATGGAAGGGCTAAGATGAACTGTCCCTGTTTTTGTGACATTTATAATATCCCCATTTGGAAGTTTCACAGTGACTTGGAAAATATGAGCATGAGTATGAGAAAAGAAACTCTCGTTATAGATAATGTGGTCACTAGCACCTGAGTCAATGATCCATGCATCATGAGAAACAGAGCTTAGGCAAAATGAGATACCTGAGAAGCCTGCTCTTTTTTCGGAAATTTCCAGCTGTTTCAGAGCCTTCATTATTTCTGATACTGATTTTGTGTAATTGACTGGTTGACGTTGTGCCCAAGTGACTTGATTAACTGAAGATTCCTTCTTTCCTTTATCTCCGGGTTTACCGTGTAATTTCCAACAGGTTTCCACCGTGTGATGAGGTCGTTTGCAATAGCTGCAATATAATTTTCCCTTTCCTCTAATATTTTCCTTTGGTGTGTAATTTCGGAACCGTAGGATCCCCTAAAGGAACCGGAGCCGTTGGATTCAGCTAAGACACTAGCCGAATAATGACCGTCGATCTAAAGAGCTTATCTCGAACCGTCCACCCTAAAATTAGGGTTTCCTCCTCCTTATTCCTCTCATTCGTGCGATAGAGAGCTTCTCCATGGAACCCGAGAGACTAATCGTCGGAGGGATGGTGTACGAGCTCCCAGCCGAAGCGAGGCCAGATCCGGGAACGGCGAACGCCAGCGAGGGGTTCCCGATCGTCGATAGGCCAGATCCGAGAGCCGCGAACGCCGCTCCTTCTCCGGTTCGTGCGAGTCCAGTCGCCGCCATCCTCTGGCTTTCTTCTTGAACCGCCAACTGGTAGATCCGCCGGAGTGATGGTGGCGGCTCCATTGCGAGCACTTGAGACCTGAAATGTGAGTAACTTTCGTTTAAAATCAGTAAAAATCGAGTCGATTTTTCTCTGTCTCGAATAGCCTTATATTGATTTAGGGTTTCCTCCGGTCCCTCGAGTCTCTCCTCGGCAGCCTCGAGTTCGTTCCCCGAGGCGAGAGCCGATTGAAACATGTTGTGACGGACTGATTTCCTTGCTTCCAGTCGAGATACGGCTTGGGTGAGCGAAAAAGCTTGGCCCGATCAAGCTTGCCGTACATCTCTCGAATCGCCTCCCAAATCGCCTTCGAGTCTTCAGTTGGTGGAAGCCCGGCGGCCACCTCAGGAGCCAAACAGTTGCCGATCCACGTCCGCACTAGTTGATTGCACCTGCACCAGTGTCGCTGTGAGCGTTCGTCGGTCGGGAAAGGTACGCTGCCGTCTATGAAGCCTTCTTTCTCTTTGGTCACCAGTGCCCGCCGAAGATCTCGAGCCCAGGTAGTGTAGTTTTCAGGTCCAGTAAGCTGCAAGGAAATGAGCCGTAGCTCGGGTCCGTCGCCCGGCGACGTGTAGAACGGGTCGCCGGGTTCCGCCGTCCGCCACCGGCTGGAAAGATGAACGGCAGGTATCCCGGTCCTGCATTCGGGTAGCTGGGTCCTGCATTCGGGTAGGGATTCCCTCCCGGACCCGTCGAAGGTGCTTCGGGTCTCGGGCTCGTGCCCGTCGAGCCCGTTCCGGTGCTCGAGAATCCTTCTCCGAGATGTTCCGTATGGAACCCACGACCGAGCTGGTCCAATTCCCCACGGACCACGAAAGGAAACCACGGGGCCGATGGCCACCGAGTTGGGCCGGAAATATTAGGCCGGAGCAAGTGTCGGGTTGGTAGTATGTTGAGCCGTCGAGTGATCATCTTCGAGGGTCGACTAAGACCGGATTCCTGCTTTGAGGTGAGTTTGGATTTCCCTCAACCGAGATTTCTCCTTGAGTATTCTTGGCCATGATGAATTCCTCTGCTTCTTTGTAGAAACCGATTTGAAGTAAGGAACAGAGGCAATTCGGAGAGTTTGGCGGAAGCTAGTATGGCTCTGATACCATGTCGAAATGGAGAAATAGGCCAAGTACGAGAGAAGACTCAAGGTTTTCTTTTTGTATTTCAGTATATCTGATTTACATTAAATGATGTCCTATTAATAGTACATTAAATGTCTAACTAAAGAAAAAAGAATATATATCAAATCAAATCCAATCACGAGATTGACATAATTAAATAATCACAATCTTCTGTAATCTTGGATTGATTGATTACAATCTTCAGCTTGATTTGTGCATATCTCCAACAAAAGTTTACTTTCTTAGAAGGTTTGTGCATGTAGGCACCATATAAGCTTGTACACGAGAGCTTGTACACTTCTAGATTATCATGTTGCCAAACACAGTAATAAATTAATCTTAGAACATGCATGGGCATGATTGTTCCATAATATTATAAACAAAGTAAATTCAATTTTATTGATTTCAAAATATATAGGAATTCAACATATTTGAAATTTAGTACATTATTTTTTAAATTATAGTAATTCGAAAGATTAGGTAATTATTGAGACTATGTAGGTAAGGAGATAGCTTTATGAACTTTGTGGAATTAGAATTCCTAAGTTTCTACGGTTGAAAAAGCTTTATTTAAGTTCTAAACATTATCTATTTACACAAATATAAAGCTGAAAGCTTGAGAATTTCTTATGCTCTCTCTAAATATTCACTATATCCTCACCTAATATTATCATCTTAACGAGAGATGAGGTAAAACTATTATTCAATGCGACAAAGATGCCTACGCGCGTCTTTTCTAGTTCCTCAATGTTTTAGGATGAAGGGAAACAGGGTTTATGGAGAGGCTTGCGTTTGTGCCAACAGCATTATTTTTCACTTAAAACATAAGATTTAGGTAGTGAGCCCTATCTATTTTCTTTTCTTTCCAAAGCTTTTGAGTATAATCAAAACTTAAGCTATTGGAAAACAAATCTTTCGTTGATCTTCATTCAGGATATCTGATACTTTTCAAGAAATTTCAGTATTATGATTTTAGAATTAAGCTAAATAGATCAAAAAGGATAAGCAATTATTGATAATGCAACATTTTAATAGTGAAATGAATTTTATCGGTTTAATACAATAATGTTTAACGGTTCAGAGTGGGAGGGTAAATTCTAAATTGGAATTAAGAGCTTAAATATATTCAACAAAAATGCCTTTTCTGATGGAAAATAAATTAACAAAGAAAAGGATTGTTCGGTGGTGTAAGCAGTGGACTAAGTGTGCCCTCTTCATTGTCCTAACGCCTTGTATGTTTTTATATGTTCTGAGTAGTGAGCAACTGTGTG